>ML812784.1:36845-65800 GCA_009831015.1 Picea engelmannii
GGTAGCTACAGCTTCCAAATGTAAAGGGAGTGATAAAACTCCAAGAGGAAGATACAATCCTCCAATATCAAGAGAGATCTGAACTCTCTATCCTTGCCCCTTCCTTCCACCCAAGAATATATGAGAGATAATAAAACTTTATTAAATTGTACTTGATACTAATTCACCCCTCTCTTAGTATCAACAAGAGTTATGGCCATGTGAAGTTGGAGAACCCTCATGAGTCATCTAGAAGCCCCAAAAGGTCAAATTAGTCAAAGTGGTTGCAAAAAAGAAATTATATAAATAATAAAGTGAAGTGATGAGTGTACTATAAGTCAAAGTGGATACAAAAGAAATTATTTAAATAATAAAGTTAATGGAGAAATTTCTAAGTGGACAAGTGCTAATAAGTGGGTTAGCCCTAAAATAAGGAAAGTGGGTTAAGATGGTTAGAAGGTAATTTAAATAATAAAGTGAAGTAATGAGAGTACTATAAGTCAAAGTGGATACAAAATATATTATTTAAATAATAAAGTTAATGGAGAAATTACTAAGTGGACAAGTGGTTAGAGGTAGATTAGCCCTAAAATAAGGAAAGTGGGTTAAGATGGCTAAAAGGTAACCCCTTGAGGAAGCTACATGAAAGTATAAATAAGAGGCAAGGCTCTCTCACTTTAATCACACTTGAGAATATTTAATATCTAAAAGTGACTTAGGTAACCAAAGGATATATAAGTCGAATTTCAGAGGGAAGGTGAAGTAAAGAAGGTCAAAATTTAAGGGAGGATAAATTATTTTGATTATCCTTTCTAAGGTATGTTATTTACGGGTCATCTCACCATTTTCGCAATAACGTTTTTTTTCTAGAATGATTCAGACCGTGAAATTGGGAGGTCGTTGAGGAAACATATCCAAGTAGTCGTGATAAACATTTCATCTTTTGGGTCGTTGTATTTTCGGAGTTACACTCCGTGGAAAATAGGGTGTGTGGCTAGTTCTGAAACTGGTCTAAAACAGGTGTTTTGGGTAAATACATCATAACTTCTTCATACCAGATCCAAATTCAGTAAGAACAAATGTATTGGTTAGAGTACAATATGTTGTATTGTTTTTACCATTTTCATATCCATACAACAAATATTCTGTGTGGGGCACTCTCTAAAAGTTTTCTCTCTAGAATAAGCCAGAATTCAACAAGGTATGCCATTTTTTCTATAACTCCATTTCTGAGAGGTTCTAAGTAGTGAAATCTGGAGGAATTGCATAAAAGAAACTGAAGAACATTTTGTACCATTTTATATCTTTATTCATTACAAGTAGATAGTTATGATTATTTCAAGTTAGGGTTGTTGACTAATCCAAAACTAGTCATGTGAGACTAAAGTAAAGTTTGATCAAAATGCTAGTCTCTTATTTTTAAATTTAAGGAAGGTTTGCAGGTATGCGATCATATACACTAGGTCTATTACAGAGTTACAAATCAGATTTGGATGATGAAATTGATGAGGGATTTTGGTTGAGTTACATGTTGGGTACATGTTTGAGACAAGTAGTTGATGATTTGGCACATACATGAGGTGTATAGTTGATCCAGATGGATATCGGTGGCCACCCACCTTTTCTAACTAGCTCAAAACAGTTTTCTGGCAATTTTGGTAATTTACTAATTTTAGCAGTTTTTAACTTTTGGGGCCATTTTGAGGGCCTAAATGAATGTTTTTCAGGATCCAGATTCTGAATGATATCCATAGGCTCTAATTGATCCCCCTAAATGAATCTCCTCGATGATACCTTTCCAACGAGCTATCGTGTGCCTAAAACAAAGATCGTATGCAAAAGTTACGACCCCGGGAAGTTGATGTAATGACTTACCCAAACAAGGCCCACATGACTTTTGGTGCTTCATCTCCTAGGGTTAGGTTTTTGGATGTCTATGGTTTTTGACATTCATTTTTATTGTAAAAATGCCTCCAGAGCCTCATTGTAACCATCCTCTTGCGAATGCGAGTAGCCATCACATCTCTTCTCAGAGATAAGTTGCCACCATTCTAGCAAGTCTTTCACTCTGTATTTTTGTTGTCTCTGTACATTTATTTCATTAATAGAAATCGCGTATTATTGTATCTCTGTGTTTATGGTTGAATATATGATACATTTATATTATATTATTGGATATATATGATATCTCTGTTCATTTCTTTATTATATCTCTGCTCTCATTTCGTGCCGAAAATAATCCGGATCAATAGTTGATGATGTTGGTACATGTTGATGAGTCATAGTTGATGAGTAGTTGATACATGATTGGTACATACTTGGTACATGTTTGGAGGCACTTGTTAGTATTATTGTTGACACATGGTTTATGGATGATGTAGCATACTTGTATTGGTATATTATTAGAAGCACATATTGATCTTGGTGATGATTATGAGTTGTTGTGTTATACTTGGTTGATGCACATCCTTGAGAGTTGTCTTGGTGATTGATCTTGGTGAGTAGATCTGATTTGGTTGATAATATGGATGAGACAGGTTGTTGTGATAGTTTGTTTGGACAGGTTGTTATGACAGGTTATTTGTACACATTTGGTGCATGGTTGATGCACTTGTTCATGGTACAGGTTGGTGCATGGTTGATGCACTTGTTTATGGTACATGTTGATTACAGATTGTTTGGTACAGGTTGATGCATGGTTGATGCACTTGTTTATGGTATAGGTTGATTACAGCTTGATTACATGTTGAGGTACAAATTGATGCATGGTTGATTCATGGTTGATGCATGGTTCAGGTTATTGGTACATGTTCTTTGGTGCAAGTTGATTGGTACAGGTTTACAGCAGTATATCTCACAGTGATAGTGTGACAGTGGTGCAAATGCGACGACATCAAAATTTCTACGATGCATTTTCTATACAAACAACGGAATATTTCCGTTCCTATGACACATTTGTTATATAAAAAAAAAATATCATCGCAAGTGCGACGACAACAAAAATTTATGCGACGCAATTGCTATATAAACAACGAAATGTTGTCGTTCCTGCTACGCATTCACTATATAAACAAAAAAAAGTTGTCGTCGCAAGTGCGATGACAACAAAAATGCTACGACGGATTTTATATATAAACAACAAACATTTTAGTCGCAATTGCGACGAAATAGTGATTTCACTTAGTTTGTCTATATTGTCATACTGGCGATGATATTTCTCTTTTTGTCGCAATTGTGAGAAGTTCCCTAGGGTCGTCTCTCTTGCGGCGTTAATTCAAGTTCGTCGAAATTTCCATGTGACATAAAATGAGGTTTCAGAGACTCAATATTTGTCACAATAGCCACGACATAACATCACAAGAGCGTCGAAATAGTCATCACAAAATGACCCAAATTTGCTAGTGACTTATACATCAAGATTGGACGAGGCAAGGATAGGTGGTTTTAGCCACCTTCTGGTTGTATCCGGAGAACATAGGGGGTTGTAGCCTCCTTCTAGTTGTAGCTAGAGAATAGGGGATTTGGAGCTTCCCTCATGTTGTAGCCTGAGAAACTAGGGGGTTGGAGCCTCCTTCCAGTTGTAGCTGGAAAAAAAATAAGTTGGTGCTTCCAATGAATGTAATTTTTAAAGACATATAAGAAAAAGCATTATGTGGTTTTCTCCCACTTTGGGTTTCCACGTAAAAACACTGGTGCATTGTGTATGTGTATGATTGCTCATTTGTTCATTGTTTATTTATTCAACAACTATTGGATGATAATGCTACATTCATTTAACACTTGCGTTTTATGGTTAAAAGGGATTAAATTTCTCTATTACTGATTCACCCCCCCTTCTCAGTAATCCAACAGATAAGTCCTATGGTATTCCAAGAAAATAAGCAAGGAGGGATAAGGATTTGTGTAGATATGAGGAAACTCAATGATGCTTTCTTACATGACCCTTTCCCTACCCCTTTTACAGATGAGTTATTACAGAATGTGGGAGGCCAGGAAGCATATTAATTTACAGATGGATTCTTAGGTTACCATCAGATCAAAATATCCCCAGAGAACAGGTATAAGACTACTTTTTCTATAGAATGGGGATCCTACCAATATACAATCATGTCATTTGGGATGAAGAATGCACCATCAATTTTTTCAAGAGTAGTCATAGTTGCTTTTAAGGAATTCATACATCAATTTCTAGAAGTATATTAGGATGATTGGAATACATACATCAATTTCTAGAAGTATATTAGGATGATTGGAATATATATAGTCTATTAAAGGACCATGCAGAAGTGTTTAGACTCATGTTGGAAAGATGCAGGCAATGTCAAATCTCATTAAAAATCAAGAAATTCATTTTTGGTACACCTTTTGGAATATTTTTGGGACATATAGTGTGTAAACAAGGTTTACTAGTGGACCCTACTAAGATTTTTTTCATTGTAAATTTACCACCACCAAAGTCAGTGTGCCAATTAAGAGAAACATTGGGACATACAGGTTATTTAAAGGAAATTTATAAAGGGGTAAGAACAAATTACTGCACCAATGAAAAAATTGTTAAAGAAGGACACCATATTTTAGTGGAATAAAGATTATCAGCAAGGCTTGGACACTCTGAAGGAAAATATGGTAACAACGCCTATACTAGTATTCCTAGATTTGGAAAAGACATTCCATGCGACTATATATGCCTCAGCCATAGCACTTAGAGAAGTTATGGCACATCCAGGAGCAAGTAACTTAGACCATCCTATATAATTTCCAAGCATAAATTTATCATAATCAAATTACAACACTATAGAAAGAGAAGGCCTAGCCATGGTATATGCACTTCAGAAATTCAGGCACTATTTACTAGGTAAACACTTTAAAATGTTCACAGATCATTCTTCCCTCAAGTATCTAGTCAACACACCAGTGTTGGGGGGAAATATCTGTAGATGGATATTATTATTTCAATAATTTTATTTCTAAGTGATAGTCAAACCAAGGAAGTTGAATGCAGGACCTGATCACCTGTCAAGGGTAACTAATGGAGAAGAACCTATTAATTTGGAAGACAATTTCTCTGATGCACATTTATTTTCGCTATAGGTAGCTTATGAATACTTCGCTAATATTATTGAATACTTAAGTACTGGGGTTGCACCAAATGATTTTATCACTGCGCAGAAGAAAAATCCAGTAGTCAGAGTTGCAGATTGTCACCTCATTGCATGACATTTATATAAGATGGGTGCAAATAGCATTTTTAGAAGGTGTGTATTGAAACATGAAAGGCCCGAAATTTTGGTAGAATCTCATGAAGGTATAGTTGGAGGAAACTATGTAGGTAAATCCAATACAGAGAAGGTAATGTGCACAAGATTATGGTGGTGAGTAGTCCATAAAGATGTCAAGGAATATTGCCAACAATGTGATGTCATCAGAGAGTTGGCAAACCCAACAGAAGGGATGAGATGCCTCTAATATCACAAGTGACTCTACAGGCATTTGACAAATGGTAAATATACTTTGTTGGACCTATTAATCCACCAGAAAAAAGGTCAAGAGATAGATATATCATTATTGCGATTGAATACTTAACAACATGGGAAGAAGCAACATCAGTCAAAGACTGTAGCGCAGAGACAACATCACACTTCTTGTTTAAGCAAGTGATCACTAGATTTGGATGTCATGAGATTTTAATGAGTGACCAAGGAACCCATTTTATTAATAATACCATCAGGTCTATGACTGAGGAATTTGAAGTCTATTACCAGAAGAGTACACCATATCATCCTCGGGAAAATGGAATGGTAGAAGCTTTCAATAAGATTTTGGAAAATACTTTGACTAAGATCTATTGTGTTAACAAAGATGATTGGGACTTGAAAATACCAGCAGTATTATGGGCATACAAGACCACATGTAATAATTTGACAGGACAGACGCCATTCAGAATGGTGTATGGACAGGAAGTAGTGGTACCCTTAGAATTTTTGGTACCCAGTCTGCGTGTAGCAACAATTACCAACATGAAAGAAAGAGTCACAGTACAGGAGAGGTTAATTCAACTAAGGGAAATGGAAGAGGAAAGGATTATGGAAGGATTTCACAAGTACAAAAATCAAGAAACGAATCCTAGCATGACAGACATATTAAAAATAAGAGTTTGAAGGAAGGAGACCTAGTTCTACTCTATGACAAAAAAAAATTCCAACACCCTGGTAAGTTTAGACTGCATTGGCTAGGGTCAAACGAAGTAAAGACAGACACAGATGACAGATATGTGCAGCTAAAATACTTGGGAGGAACATAACTAAAAGGAATGATCAACAGTAGTCGATTGAAACTGTACAGGTATAGTCAACCTGTTAACCCTTAAATGTTACAATGTAGTAGGAAAGTCATGTCTATAGTGTACTATAGTATATTTTAGGAAAGAAAATTCATAAAAAGGAAGACAAAAGTAGAAAAAGAAAGAAAATACAAAATACTGGGGAATATCGTGCGCAGTAGATAGTGGAATCAATGCGACAAAAAGAAAAAGTGACCATGTGCATCATATGGGTGACAGGAAGAAAACATCGCACACTAAGGGAAAAGTCACAACAGAAACATACGGCGCACCGAAAAATTGTAGCGCACCGGAAAACGGGCCAACAGTCGCAAAAGAAAAAAAACAGTAATCGGGGTAAAAGGCATGAATTAGGAATTTATGAAATTGAACAAAGCATAATAGACAATATTTAACACATTAATAACCATCAAAAAAGATTCTCCGAGAAGATTCAGGGCATTTATGATGCCCTATATTGAATGAAAACGCGAGATAAACGAGACACATTGTCCATTTGTAAACCTGTGAAGCTAAGGAGCATGAAGACGAGAGGCAAACATGTGAATTCATAGATCGTAGCAGCTGAAGTTTAATCAGGGAAGGAATAATTACCCACGATGAAACCTCCAAAGGTCAATGCACCTATCCAAAAATCATGAAAAACATGCAGCAGACATAGGTCACTGTAGGAAACCGCAGAGGCAGAACATGAGTTTACATAGAGAGAGGGAATCATCGATGTCAACGCAATTCCTTCGTCGCAGGTCGAACTAGTGAGCACCACACTAGTAGAGGAAGAAGAGTAGGCCCTGATGATGGTTGGGATGGATATCAACTCATGGGACAGTGCACATAGCCACGAACCATTAACCACAGGAAACCCACCACAACACTCTAGGGCCAAAGCATCCCATAGAACGAATGGCGATGACAGCAAAAGAACTGAGTCTAACGGGCCAAGGACACAACCTATGGTGGGGTTTGCGGAGTAGGAGGAGGTGCAGCTTGAAGATATCACTGGGAAACTAGATTGGGGTTGGGAAGCATAACTAGAGGCTGGGACATCTAGTGCGCCAGTAGAGAGAAAGGGGAAACAACCCATCGTGAGGTCCCCTCGTAAGCAACCAAATGCCTTGATCATTTTTTCATGCATTCCAGACAGGGTGCATACCACACCAAGTCTACTGGGTTGCGTCGAAAGGATAATATACACATACCATGATGTGTTTGACACAAGGAAATTCCTAGAATTTTCACAGCAGGTGTATATGGAGAGCCAGGGCACAGGGCCATTATGAGATCCAATACTACAGCCAAAGCAATGGGCAGCAGGCTTGGAAAACACAGTGACTCTAAATTTTTTGGATATTCCTCACTTCAGAAGGCGGAAATATGTGAACAATTGCATCAAGCAGTTGTTGGCAGTCCTCCATGGAGGATTTTTATGGTTGGAATAACAAGTATCAATCAGCGTAGAGATAATTGCATTCATCACAGGCCTGCCATCAAATGACAATAAGCTCGTGCAGTACCTGTATGACAAAACCAGAGAAAAGGCTCTCGCAGAAGATATGAAGAAGATGTATGGGACACAAAGAGGCTCATGTAGAATCATTATAAAATGGATCAGTAACACAACCACCAGGATGGCAACAAAACTGATGACATGCAAACTACTTTGCAAACGTTGCAAGGAGGAGGTCCCTATGGGAGTTGTCACAACAGCAGCATAGTGCGCAAATGGTACCATCCTCGGTTGGGCTCCATATTTATTAAATCTATTCCTAGACGACTAAAAGGATGCCCAAGACCTGGGAACAGAGTTCCATTACTCTTGTCCAATGATCTTGATAGCATTAATTGGCTGAAAAGAGACTCCCTACTCATATTTTTGTGACAGAGTAGGATGATGTTGCGCATCACGGTACACGCCGATGGGAAGCACTTTGGATTCCAAGTGAAGAAGTGGAAATTCCATAAATTTTGCTCAGTGTCTCAGTGACATACAAGAAAGCATAACCAACACATGGAGGATAACTTCGGAAGTGGTCATACAGTACCAGGGGATAGCCAATTTTAAGGCTACGTGACACAGCATGTGGATCCAAGAACACAGGGATCCAGAGAAAGAATGGATACAACTTTGATTCTGCATCAATGTAGAGGAAGTTGAAATGGAAATGAGAGACTGGCAGGATGACTGGAGATTCTAGTCATCACCAAGGACATGCCCAAGGGAAAAAAAAGCGGAAGCAAGCTTGTCCAAGACATCTGCAGGTGGAAGCGTCATGACTAAGAAACCAATACAATAAGGGAAGCTCGATCAAAAAACAACACAACAGAAGAAGGTCAGCGCCCCAAAAAAGGATGCGCAGACAAGGAAAAAGGACAATTTCTCAGCGCAGGAAGAACAACGAAGGGGGACAAAACAACGCAGGAAGCCCCATCGAAAACTACTCCACAAGAGACAGGTCCACCCAAACAACCAATAATACATACAAGTGGGTCGCATAAGAAGGCCAAGGCCCATAAACAAATCTTGCAATACACAATTACCGAGGATGATGTTTATCTTGTAAAAAAGAGGGTACAAGACCACGCAGCAGATGAGTTCGAAGAGGCTGAGAACCAAAGAGGAAGGATAAGGAACGAGTTGGATGATATTAAGAAGGTCTTGGAAAAGATACAAGTAGCAAAAAGTAAAGAAATGGGAATAGAACTGATCCCCCAAGCGACAAAATCAGAGGACAGGACCACGCAAAATGAAGAAGACAACATCTAGATCGTAGCACAAGAAAGTCCTAGTTTTGGGTTAACAATAGATATGTTGCAGGTCGACGAGGCCATATCCTATACTCCACTCAAATAATTGGTGCAGGTATAGTTGGTACTGGATAAAATACCAAGAAAGGCAGTGTACAAAAAAAAAATCAGTGTCACACAGGAAGTGCAATCACGAGCTAGAACAGACAGGATGGAGTTGCAGGAAACCAGAAATGGAAAGGATGCACTAACATTGGTGGTAGAGAAGATAAATCTAGAGACATAAGAGGAGAAGAAGCACGCAAATATATTAGAGAATAAGTGGAAGTAATTCTTCACAAGAATTCCAGACAGCGCGCAGGCAGCCACGACTAGTGCTGAAGAACATATTCAAATCATTGCGCAATCGCTCAAAGAATATAAAAAGGATATTGAGGATCTCAAAGAAAATTTAACACCCACCACCCCTCTTGAAATCACAGATGAAAGGGAACAACATGAAGCTTTGCAAGTAGAAATTATGGAGAAAGAACCCAAAAGGGTCATAGAACTTTTTGACAGTACCGTGCAACTATGGACAATGTTGGAGGAATATGAAAGGGTCCAACAACTAGACCAGCAAGAGGAGGAAATAAAAATTTCAATCCAGGAGTTGAAGTAGTGACAAAAGTCCATGAGAATTATAGAGCGATTGAAGGGCATGCAGGAGATGAAGACCTTGCAGATAGAATTGAAGACTACGCAGAATAACAAGCAAGCCATGCAAGCTCAACTAGAACCTCTCCAGGAGAAAGCATCAAAAATAATTGCATAAATGAAGGAGGAGAATACAAGAATGGCTCAAGATCATGCTGAGAGTGTAGAGTCTCTCAAGGAACATATCACAATGCATAAGGTAGAAGAGCTTACAGAGAAAGTTGTGCAAGCAAGATAAAAAAGGGATGGATTAGAAGGAAATATTCACATCTTGGCAGAGGTTGTTGAAGGAGTGCATGCCACCTAAGTGGCTCAGTATGAGCCACATGTCAGTGTTGGGGGCATGTTGGGCACAGGCCTATTTTGAGAAAAAAACCTATTTTTGGAAAAGAAGATATAATTTTAGAGCATGTGCAACAAGTGGAAAAAACTAGCATGCAGAAAAAGAAGGAAAACGAGCATGCAGGAGGAAGAGAAACGTGGCAAGCAGGTAGGAAAACCTAACCATGATAGGGTTAGGGAGTTTTTTAAGGATTGTAATGGATATAAGCCTATAAAATAGTATAAATAAATACCTAGGAGGTCTAGAGTCGAGGAGGTTGTTGTTGTTTTTGGTTGGTTGTAGTAGAGGATGATCTATGTTGTCAAGTATAATAAGTCCTGTAAAAAAGGGTCGAATATGGGAGTCCTTGAGGGTGAGGTCATAGGTTTAGGATCCTAGTGTGATATAGTCCACCTCATAAAGGATTCTTTCCTTCATCTTGATTGTATTACTGAGATGTAATGCATGCAGCGCACAATTATGCAGCAGATTAATTAAAAGAACAGAGAATCCAGATCTTTGTGGACCTAGCCTCAGGAGGGGGTGAACCATGGTAAAAATTGTGTTATGTGTGATGTTTATTGAGTATTTACTTTATGTTAAGGATTACCTTGTGAATGAATGATTAAATAGATGTATTAGCATGCATGCATAAGGTTAAAGATGAATGAATCCTATAAATACTTAAATCAAGAACTAGGTTAATGCATGAAGAAGGAAGAACACAATCCCATATCCCCACTCATTCCTAGATTGAAAACACCTAGGTATTTTAGTCACCCATAAATCTATCTCAAGTGAGACTGTTATGTGCACCCTGTGCACAGCGTTTCCTTTTGGTTTACCATGAGGGTCGATAGTTTTAGAGGGTTTTGTTGGAAACCTGTTGAAATCCAAACCTGGGTCAACCCAAGGAGAGGTAAGAAGTGAAATATCAAACCAACAATGGGACTATTGTAGAAATAATGGGTTGAAATATAATACCCTAGTTGTAATAGCTGGCTATTGGGTTGAGTGATGAAGACCATAACAACAACCAATAAATTATCCCTTGTTGTTTCATTTCTTGGAATAGGGGTGGCACCTAAACGATTTGGTGCCTATGGTTGGGTGGAAAAATTCTCTCATGGAGTTATTTTCCCCAAGTGAAAAAAATGATATATAACTATTATGAACTTTGTTGTAAATGTGTTGATGTTTAATGTTGTTGTTGTTGTTTTATATGAGAATTTACGTGTTTTTTCCTGAAGATGAAGATTTGGAAATTAGCATTGGGCTCAAGAGTGCATGTTGGGTTGTTTAGTAATTATTATATGCATATTTTAAGGTTCTTACAACCATATATTTTATTTTAGAGGGAACAATTCTACCTTTTTCATGTAAATTAATTTAGAACCATGTTAGTTTGATGTAAATGGTCTTGTGGGTATGKCATAAGKGTCCATAACCATGAAGAGAATGTAATTATATGTATGTGAAAGAACTATATATGAATRTCGTTGTAAATTCATATGAATGTTGTTGTAATTGTTCATGTACCAGTTGTTGTTATTAAATATATGAGAAAAAAATATTTATGTGTTGAGATGGTTGCATGTGCTTATCGCAACACATGMAATTAGGTTGAATGTGCTCATAGTATAATGTGTTTAATAGCCAAGTTTTGTGATGGAKTAATTAGGCAAGTGGGTATGTTACATTCATAAAATTAAGAACCTCCTATGGATGATTTTATACCCTCAAAAAAGACTCAAAAAACTCCACACAAGCGTTGTAGCACCATCAAATATTGATTCAAGGAGACTAGATAGAAATMTTKTATACCATGCTAAAGAACCTTTAATACCATGTTAAAACCAAGGATGATTTTAGGGGCTAAATTTCGCTCATGGGCTAATTTTCCATGGTTTTTCCCAAAAAACTATTCGCTATTCTAAAAATGATTCGCCCAAATTCTATAGGATAAAATTATTTTACCTTAAAAATCACCAAAATTTTATACAAACTATATAAAATCCTTAGAAATTTGAATATTTTTACAAAAACGTCACCAAATTTTTTATAGTTGGCATATGAAGGATTAGTAAAATTCTCCAAGGTTTCTACATTTTAAAACAAATTTCCATCCTTCAAATCATCACTGTTAAAATAACTTTAATACTATGCTAGAAAATAAAGATAAAAAAAATATAAGCAACTTCTTACAATGTGTGAGGGAAATATCCTTTGAACTCTTTTATTAATCACCAAACCCTATTACAATAAATTTCTCCAGAACCCCTCAAGCATAGAACTTTGTGAGAGAAACACACTTGATATGATGGATAATGACCATAAGGCCTCCTTAATATATATACCTCAATAGTGAGAAGACCACTTCATGTAATAAATGTGGAACTATTATTGCAGGATTTGTACTTGTGCAAATCCCACCACAAGATCCCCAAATCTTGTGTAACTATGGAAGAAATAACCTAAGTAGAATATTCCCTCATTTTAGTGATGGAGAAAGTCCACCACAAGGGAGGCTTCCCTAGTGACCTCAAGGGATCAAATAAAAAATTTGATAGCCAAGCCTATCGCCCCACTTGATCACTCATTAGTTGGTCTATGTCTAGGAAGAAAAGAGAGGTTGTAAGGTGATTTGTTGTACCTTCCCGGAATAATAACAATTTGCAGAATATATATAACAATTACCAAGATAAAGTATGCACCAATGACCTCTTTAGACACTAAACAAATTAGATTTCCTTGGTAGTTACAAATTACAGCGATAAACAACTTTATAACAACAATAAATGATTTGCAACAACAACAAGAATTACTACTCAAAAACTCCACAATTGACCATAAAACTAAGCATTCAACCAATAGAATATTATCTAATTGTTAGAGGTGATTTCTAAGCAAGTTAAGATACTTGTAAATAGGTGTATGCAACAACTTTAGATAATTTTCAATGGATTTAGCAAACTTTTGTAACATTGGCAATAAATATTGTAAGTTTTCTAGGGTTAGAGTTAGTAAAGTTAGTAGAACACTTGAGAGAATAGGAAAAGTGAACTTAATAACTAATTTCTCCCCAATATTGCTTCTAAACTAGTGTCGTTGTCATTCTAGGGCCTATGAAGTCTCAAATGCATCTAAACTTGAATATTTATTTAATTGAAACCAAAGAGATAAATTCAAACCCTAAGGTGCAAGCACATTTGGGTCGTAGGCTTTAGACTTTGAAGAAAAGGGTATATAGGGTGTAAGCACATTTGGGCCCTAGATGTTTTTTTTCCTTTCTTGTAGCTTCAACTAAGTCAAATATCAATTGTATAGGGATAAAATCCTAAAGTGGTAGAATTTAGGGATTTAGGCTTCTATCCCTAACAAGGATGTTTCACTAATTTGGACAAATAAAAAAATTTGAGGGAAAGAAGCACTTATGTTCCCCTCTTAGGGTTTCAACAACATAGCAATTTCACCATTTACATTAACAAAATACCATAGAATTGCAGAAAATTACTTACTTCATCCAAGAAGCCAAGAACAAATAACCCTAATTTTATAAATATCCATCCAAAATCAGGAAAAGCATCCACAAGAGACCTCCTTCAAGCATAGTGCATAAGAGAGAATGACTAATAACCCCAAAATGGTGAAAATTTCAGTAGTTACCCCACAAATGTCAAGAGTGATGATGAGAAAAAGAAAGCTAGTCATGCTAGCCTTCTTTTATGAGGCTATCCTAACATATTTGTCCACCTAACATAACATTTAATCATAAAAAGTGGGGCCCACCCCTCATTTGTCCTTTACAAAATGTTAAATGCAAAAATAGATCATTAATGAGCCACACGTGTGAGATGTCCAACCTTCCTAGGAAAGGAATAGGCCTTCAAAGTCCATGTGGCACCAATCAAGAGTGAAGTGATAACAAATTATGTCTCTCCTCACCCAAGGTCATGCTAATCATCACCAGTACCCCAGGTGTCCACCAAACCCTAGCTCCATCAAACCCCAAAATATGACATCATCATCAAAGTAGGGCCAACGTTCAGGATCTAGGTGTTGCATATAGGCTGGAAGGAGTTGTATCTTGTCTTTGTAAGGTATTTTTTTGCATGATGTTGCAACATCCCTGATCTAGTGGATACATAATCTCTAGGGTACTCTTCCCAACCTATGGGATTCCATCCCATCTGTGTGCCATCATGATTGAATCTACTCAAACAAAGCCCATATGCTCATCGTTCAAGGTTCCAAGGATGTGAGATCTAGTGTCTAAGGGTGGTGAGTCACTTGATGGCTCACTACTCTGCATCACACATGTCAAAGTCCTACAATAAATGCACAACATCATGGGTACAATCCCAGGACGTCCCTCAAAGAACCATGCCAGGGTCATCCAAAACAAAGAAAAGTATAATACAACGTTATCTTCACAAGAAACATTAGTACTTAAAGCATACAAAGTAAGTTGTCACTTAAGATATAAGCCATGTAAGAAATTCACCCCAATATCACGTTCAAGCATCACATCATCCCAGGACCTCATGTGAGTTTGGAAAGTTTAAGTATGGGAGGGCCTTCATCCAACCTTATTAGGTGTTCCTACCTAGACAAGAATCAAAAGACATGAGTAGAGGGATAGGCCCCAAGGGAAGAAGGAAATAAATGAACCCTTCAAGAGTAAGTGTGATGGTGATATGTGTCAAGCAAATTAGTTAACTTAATTATTGATCATTAAATCATCAATCCGGGGGCATAAGCTTAGAGATGCAAACATTGTATATGCATAGACCATAACATGAATGAATATTTAATCTATACTCCTATCATTAACTCAAACTATGCAAATTACAAGAATCTTGTTCATTGTGCATCAAAAAAAGAAAGTGTTATGTTGGGCACAAGCTATATTCTTTCACTCAAGCACATCCTGATCATTCCTGTATGCAATTCTTGGAGAAAATATTGTTCCCACCTTCAATTGACATTGTTCTCTTAATTTGAAAAAAAATAAAGAAATGCATGTAAAAGAGTTTTCTACTTAACACATTGACAATTGAAAAAAGAAAAATAGATGATATTCATTGGGTTGACAATGCAGAGTTTTCAAGGGAACATGTTATGTTTGTTTCACTATGAGGTACACAACATTCGCATAATAGAATCAGACTTGATTTTATCATTTAAACTCCAATGAGATATATCTTCACTCAAAACAACTTAATCATTAAGCTAAAGTAGAATAGAGGAAAGAGGAGAGGATTGATGCACGCAACATGCATGCAAACTAAAATACTCATAAACACATTCATAAAAACATGTTAATGATTAGGGAAACATTCTCTTTGAAAAAGTCAAAAAATTCCTATTGGTATTTGAAAGGTAACAAATGTATATAACATTGAACTAATGAAAGGATAATAATGAAATTTGTGTGAGTTTTATGGTGCAATGTGAACAGGGTGAACAGAACATATATGATTTCTAGTGAACTCAATGGAAAGATTGCTATGTATAAGGTAAGATAAACATAGGGTAAGTAAACATAGTGATTTAGAGAGAGATTGTTTCCATTAACCATAAGATTGCTTCATGAAATTGTTAATGCGATAGTGAAAAAAAATCAATGAGATAACAGAGAGGCAAGGCCAATAAGTAGAGAAATATCAATGTAATGCAGATCATGTCTTAATGTAATGCTCTTGGAATATGGACGTATACAAAAGGAATTATCAATGAAACTAGAGAAATAATATATATGAAACATAATTGTAAAATAATTGGATTTCTTCGTAATAGAAGAAAAGATGAGCAAAAAGTAAAATAGAGAGGGAGGCAGCCAAAATCCAAGGCATTGAAAATGTAAGTCTTATGCATTTTTTTGAAAAATGAATAAGTAATACTACAAGAAACAATATGCTAAAACATCCCACGCAAAGGATCACCTCTCTTTTTTATGGAAAATTCACTAAAAACCTATGAAAGCATTTAAAAAGTTAGATATATTTATGCATGAGTGGAATTCATTCAATGTAGACATCCATGGAAGTTGATCTGTCACATGGTTCTCATCTGGGCACTCTTCTTATTTCCTCGATTTCCACTCTTTTGTAGAAGAATATAGAACTTGAGGTATTGTTCTCTTTATTCTTTCAAGCCAATTCAACTTGAATTTCAGTGCAAATTCATACTAAGCCCCACTTCCTACTTCAAAAAAATGTTACATTGAAAAGACATCTCCAAAGTTGGGTCGAATCCCAACATGAAATCTTCTCTGTCAAAGCTTGTCCCATTTCCCCGGTACTAAGTCCTAAATATTTTGAGGCCAAAAAAGTGTGCCCATAACATAATTTATTATGGATAAATAGGAAAAGCACGATGAAAAACAATCTTAACAATTTTTATGGATGAGATTAATTTTAGCATAAGTAAGCTTCTGAAATCCCTTGCATCTTAGTCAAAGTTGTCATGAATTGTCAAATAGTCTTAAGGTATCCCTCTAGTGCCTTCAAATACCACGACTCTCTCTTGACTGCACCAAGATTCCCCATGTCACTGCAAATCCAAGGGTAGGAGAGTATGCAAGTGTTCTCTACTTTAAGCAATTCACATTACCAGTGGGTAGACGAGGAATTCAAGGACGGGTGAACAAATTTTGGGAGATATACAGATCTTGACTTATTTTGAATCCTCCAAGTGATTCAAAATAATAGAGATAACGATCATTCATTACATGCAATCGAATTATTGCATACGACCCTCGTGCAATGAACGAAGATCATGGAGAAATGTTCTAATGATAACAGAGTATGGTAATTGGAAAATCATAGTTTGGTGAAGGGACGAAGGAAACAGACGAGGTAATAATGGATAGGGGTATAAGGTAGGGTATAGATAGGATCATAGGATATATCCCATGCAAATATTAAGAGTGGTATATATCACATGTAAATAAAATGAGCTCAAAGTAAATTTGGTTTAAAATTTTCCATTTTTCAATAAACTAGAGAAAATTAAGGAGTTATATTATTACCTCAAGTTTACCTTGGGATAGCTTGAGACTATTGTGTATTGAGTTGAGCCAAATGAATTCATTGAGTGTTGATGTTGAACCAATCTAAGTGTTGAAAAACTACTAATGATTACTTTGCTTGAGGTTGAATGTTATGTTGAGTAACTTGTTCCTAGTGGACACCTTAGGAATGAAGAGAGAAGAGGCTAGAGGTGCCAGAAAACTCTAGGCTCTTATTCTAAAGCCAATTGTCATTGAATAAACTTGAATTTGCAAGGCATCTTGGAAGAGGTATGTTACAGGTCATCCTATAACTATCATAGTGATCATGTAAGTACAAAAATGTGATTTCTTAAGTTGTTATTGATGTTGACTAAGGATTACCATATGCAAAGTCATTGTCCTTGGAATACTAAAACATCGTTAAGATCAGAGGGATATGAAACTCTAAACTTTAGATATGATCATGTAAAATTCCATGTGTTGAAAAAATAAAAGTGAAGCTCTAAAAATTTTGGTTTTCAAACACATATGATGATCAACTGAATATGACCAAAAACAAAACTTATTCTTTATTTTAGATTTCATGCTATGAAATAAATCATTTTTCTTCTTTGGAATGTTGTCTTCTATGCAACATGGGATCATAAAAGTGTTGAACAAGTGGCTGCTAGAAGTGTTCTTGGACAAGAAAAATAAAGTGGTACTTTGAAGAATGCGAAAAGGCTGCAAGTTGTTGTCAATACCATAAACCATATAGTCTTCGTCTGTATCCCATATTCGTACAATTCAATCTATGTGAATAAATTTACTTGAAGTTGAACATTTAAATAAATCATTGGATTACCAATCAATAATGTAAATCGTTAACCAATGCAAGATGACCCACCATTAATGTCAATGGACATCAAGGTACAAAAGTGCATTCTAGTTGGTGTAAATGGAGGTGTTGCAGTCAAACACCTATAAAATCCATCAGTCAAGGAACATTGATGTATTCCCTTTGTTGATAGAGAGAGAACCTGTCATTAAGGCATGAAAGCCTCAAGGTACTTATAAACATCTCTAATATCAATGTCAGATGATGTGTTGGAGTCATGGGATGAGATTTGTCAGAAGGTGGGCCTTAAGTAATCCCACACCATCCAACATGAGAAAAAAACAAATGATTTTGAAGAACCATAATACAATATTGAACCAACAAGAACTCATAGAACTTATTGTGAATATTTCTCGCGAGGAATCCTAGTTTTCAAGAAAAACTCATGTCCAATTGCACTAATAAGTTGGTTTTCACAACTGGACTTATTTTATATTTACTATTTCATTTATTCGTTTATTCTTCTACAATGGCCTACTCTACTTAGAAAATAATCCCTTCCCTCAAGTGTAGGATAACTTCTAATGAAGCCATGTGTGCAACAGGATTACAAACATACTCATACTTAATTTTGAAAAATATACTTGGATAGATACCTGAATATGAGGAACCAACTGCATTGATTGATATGGTTCCAAGAGATGTTGAAGGATGGAGTGGTATTGTGGCGGCACGACTGTTTGGAACCAAGTTTCGATAGGATATTTATCTCCTTGGTTCTCTTGTTCATTAGAAACTGTCTCCATGTCCTCCTTTGTCATGCAATGCAGATATTCTAAGACTTGTTGATTTCTCTCTTGAATGCATGAAGGATCTAATGATAGGAATGAAAGAAATTCCTCGACCTCAGGCTTCAGTGTCTACTCTCCATCGATTGTTTCCCATGACCCTTTGGTCTTCTCTGCAAATTGGAAAGGATGATCAGACAAAGCTTCTAGGTATTCTTCTTGATGTTGCACATCAAATTTTTGGCCTTCTAATATCACTTCCCAGAGTGCAGGTATGTTTATGAATGTTGTCAATATTATCTCTTCATGAGATGCAGAGATGTTTCCAACTGCTAGGATTTGATAGATTCCTTGGAGTAGCATTTCTTATTTTTCTCAATGAACTCTTTACCATCCTTCCTTTGCTTGCTGGTGGGTCATGTATTTCATAGGGATTAGTGTACGAGGGGATCTTACATCTCCAAAACAAAAACTTTTATTTTTTAAAGAAATAAATGAAATTTGCTAAGAGAAAACAATTTCAAAGAAAAAACTCATCATGTACTTGGACGCCCTCATGCTACTAAGAACTTGTTGTCACCAAGCTATTTCTTAACCTGATTTAGATTCTTCCTATCCATGAATCAAACCAAAATAAAACATACTTGCATAAAAACACACTTGCATAAAAGGAAACAACGAGGCTTTGGAAAAACTCACAAAATTGAATGCGTCGGGATAGAACCTATTCATAATTTCATAAGTAAGGGCGCCTTTGTGTCTTACCGCTTCTCCTCCCCCAAGTTGAAATTGTAGCTAAATTACACACAATATAGGAAACTCATGAAAACAACCTACCTATGCTCTAATCCCATGTAGCATCTCTCTGACAACAATGCCAAAAATGTCGAGCAAATTGATTAAATTAATTGTTAATCATTAAATCATCAATCTGGGGGAATAAGCTTAGAGATTCTAGCACTGTGTATGCAGAGACTAAAACATGAATGACTATCTAATCTATACTCCTAGCATTAACTAAGACTATGAAAATTACAAGAATATCATTCATTAGGCAGCAAAACAAGAAATTTCTTGGTTGGGCACATGCTACAGTCTTTCACTCAAGCACATCATGAGCGTTTGTTTATGCAATTCTTGGAGAAAATCTTATTCCCACCTTCAATTGACAGTGTTCTCGTAATTTGCAAAAAAATCAAACAAGGCATGTAAAAGACTATTCTACTTCACACACTGATAATTGCAAAAAGAAAAGGAGATTATCTTCACTGGGTTAACATTGCAGAGTTTTCAAGGGCACAGATTATGTTTTTTTCACTATGAGGTACATAGCGTTCACATAACATAATCAAACTCATTTTTATCGTTTAAACTCCATTGAGATCTATCTTCACTAAAAACAACTTAGTCATTAAACTGAAGAAGAATAGAGGAAAGAGGAGAGGATCAATCTACACACCATGCATGAAAACTAAAATACTCATAGACACATTCAAGAAAACATGTTAATGCTTAGGGAAACATTCGCTTTGAAGAAGTAAACAAATTCCTATCGGTATGTGAAAGGGAACAAATGTATATAAAATTAAATTGATGAAAGGATAATAATGAAATTTGTGTGAGTTTTATAGTGCAATGTGAACACAGTGAACATAACATATATGAGTGCTAGTGAACACAATGGAAGGATTTCTTTGTATAAGGTAAGATAAGCATAGGGTAAGTAAACACAGTGATTTAGAGAGATATTGTTTCCATTAACCATAAGATTGATCCAGAATATATTTGCAGAACGAAATGAATACAGATTATTATCAAAATATGCTTAACACAGAATAACAGATATACAGTAAAATTGGTTTCTATTCAATAAGGAAATAAGTTGAAACTGTAAAATGCAGCGGAAACAAGCTTGCTAGAATGGTGGTGGCTTATCTCTGAGAAGAGATGTGATGGTTGCGCTCATTTGCAAGAAGATGATTACAATGAGGCTCTAAAGGGGTTTATACAATAAACATGAATTTCAAAAACCCTATACATCCAAAAAACCTAACCCTAGGAGATGAAGCGCCAAAAGTCATGTGGGCCCTATTTGGGTAAGTTAGTACATCAACTTCCCGGGGTCGTAACTTTTGCATACGATCTTCGTTTTAGGCGCCTGATATCCCGTTGGAAAGGTCTATCCGAGGACTACACCTTTTTTTTCTATCTACTTAGAAATCGTTTTGACTATGGTGATCCCTAAAAAACATTATTTAGGGCCTCAAAATGGCCCCGCAAGTCAGGGACCCAAAAACTAGGGAAAAACTGCCAAAATGAGCCAGTTGGAATAGGTAGGAGGCCACCGAAATCCATATGGATAAATCCTCCCCCTTTAGGAAGAAATGGTATCCATTGCATTGAGTTCCCACATCAAATGATGAAATTTCTGCTGAATTTGGCCCTAGGTGAGCCACTTGCCTTGGCGCAGGAGCTACCCTGCTTTGACAACTCGATAAAGTTGGATCCTTTGTTGGCGAGTGCCCTTGATATGTTTGTCCACAATCTGATCATTGGATTTATGTTGTATGTAGTCGAGGTTGAGCTCTGTTCATGTCATTTGTTTTGCTATCTCTGAGGCATCCAATAATGGTGGGAAATATGGTCGAAGGATATCCACGTTGAACATTGGGTGCAAACCAACGAAAGAAGGAATGTTGAGCTCGAAATAATTATCACCCACGGCCTTGGTGATGGTGTATGGCCCATAACAGAGTGGGTGAAGCTTCTGATGGAGTCATGTAAGGCGCTCTTTCTCCAAGTGCAGTGAAACTTTGTCGCCCACCTGAAACTTATGTGGCACCCGGTGTTGATCATGGCACTGCTTGTACTTGTCATTGGACTTATGTAGGATAGCATAAACTTGTTGGTGGATGTGCTGGATCCACTCAATGAACTGGGTGTCTTTGCCAATTTCATTTGGAGCAGGAGATGAGTCGGTTGAGGTGACTGCAAGGGGTAGTGCAATATCTATGGGACTGAAAGGGGTTGTGGTCGGTTGAGCTATGCAGGTCTCAATTGTAGTTATGTTGAACATAGGGGAGAATCTCATCCCATGTGTGAGGTTGCTTGGAATTATACATGCGCAAGATATGCATGATCATTTGATTTACGACCTCGGTTTGGCCATCTATCTGGGGGTGGAAGGTCATGGATTTGGTGAGCTTGGTGTCCAGCAGTGACCAGAGGCTTGACCAGAATGTGCTGAGAAATTGATTGTCTTGATCTGAGACAATGGTTTGTGGGATTCCAAAATGTACCCAGACTCATTCAAAGAAAATCTTGGTAGTTTCCTCTGTTGTGATGCTCTTCTTGCAAGCAGCCAGAATCACCATCTTAGAAAAGCGATCCACAACCACAAAAACACAGTCATTTCCCTGTTTGGTGGACAAGAGGCCTGACATGTAGTCCATTGAGATGGATTCCCATGGCCTGTCAGGAGTAGTAAGAGGGGTGTACAAGACCTGTTTCTTAGTGGCCGGTTTGGAAATCGCGCAGGCAGTGCAGGACCTAATATACTTGTTGACCTCCTGTCGAAGTTTTGACCAGTAGAAATGTTTCAAAAACATTTCCACTGTATTTTCAATGTCGAAGTGTACTGCCACCCAACTGTAGTGGGCTTCCTAGATCAGCTTCGCTCGCTCACTTGATGGAACACAGATATGGCCCAAACGACATAGTAGCCCATCCTGAATATGGAAATTAGCGACAACTGTGTTTGCGCCCAACATTTGGTAGGTGGTGGCAAAGTCTAAGTCTGTCTCATAGAGTTGGGGCCATCCAGAGGTCTCATGGACACAATATTCTAGCACCGTGGTGAGTGTAGTGACTAGCGGTCTATTGACGAAATCGGCGACGCAGTTGGTGCTTCCCATTTTATACTTGATGTTGAGGTGGAATTGCTACAAGTACGTGGACAAGTTATGATGGAGGGAATTCTACAATTTTCCCTCTGTTTGCATGACCTGCAGTGGCTTATGATCAGTGTGGATGACTATCTCCTTCCCAATAATGTAATGTATCCACTAGCAGCAGGCTTGCACAATGGAGTACATTTCTTTTTCGTAAGTAGGGTACTTACAGACAACATCTGGTAGTGTCTCACTATGATAGGCCATGGGGTGGTTGTGCTGAGTGAGAATGGCACCCACAACATAGTTTAAAGCATCTGTCTCGATCTCAAAGGGTTTTTGCAGGTCCAGTAGTGAAAATATTGGGGTTGAGCACAAGTGTTGCTTCAAATCATCGAACGCTTGTTGTTGGGACCGGCCCCACACAAATTTTTCCTTACCACCACCCCTGGTTACTTGGTTGAGGGTCCATGCAATATGGGATAATCCCAACATGAACCTGTGGTAGAAATTGGCAAGGCCTAAGAAGCTTTGAATCTCAGTGAGTGTGGTTGGGGATGATGACTTGGATTTTGGTTGGATCCACATGTATGCCATGTTGATCAATGATGTAGCCCAGGTAATGAACCTTGTCCATGCCAAAGGAGAATTTTTCCAAGTTGGCATAGAGTTGGTGTTGCGGCAAGGTGTGTAGAACTTGTTGAATATGTTGCAAGTGTTCTACCCAAGTCTTTCTATAAATGAGGATGTCATCCAGATACACCACTACAAAATTATTGGTGAATGGTCGTAGGATATTTTCCATCATCCTCATGAAAATGGATGGAGCATTTTTCAAACCAAAGGGAATGACCAACCATTCAAAAATACCTTCCTTTGAATTGAAGGCGGTCTTCCATACATCTTTCTGTTCTATTGGGACCTGGTGGTACCCAAACTTTAGATCAATCTTACTGAAGTATTTGGCCCCCGTGAGTTGATCAAGGAGGCCGTCGATTCGGGGAATCGGGTACTGGTTTCTGACTGTGATTTTATTCAGGGCTCGATAATCAATGAAAATTCACCAGGATCCATCTTTCTTCGGTACCAGCACGATTGGGCTCCCGCAAGGTAATGAGATGGGACGGATGTGCCCCTTGTGGAGTAGTTTTTGGATATGCTTCTTTATCTCCTCATTCTCTAACAAAGAGCAATGGTAGACTAGCCCATTTGGAATCAATGCATTGGGGGTCAGATCGATAGGGTGCTTGACCTGACAGTGGAGAGGTACCCCGGTAGGTGAGGAGAAGATAACTAAGTATTCTTTCATGACCTTATCCACTTGCTTCTGCTATGTGGAGAGGTGGGTCGGGGAGACCCTGGATGTGGATGTGATCTTTCACTCATTCTAAGAGAGAATCATGAAGAAGACAAACTTCCTTATCAAAGAGATGACCTTTCTTCATTGCTTGGCACAGATAATTTCTTGTTCAAAGTAATAATAACACTATGAGTCCTAGACTCATATACAACATGACATTTCCATAAATATGGTTGGCCCAAAAGAACATTACAAACTTTGAGAGGGGAAACGTCACACAATACCTCATCTTTGAAGGGTTTGATGTTGTATGAAAGGCGACATTGTTGGCTGACACAGATGTCGCTTCATTGGCAGAGCCATCCGATGGTGTAGGGTTGTGGGTGCGACGTTGTCGGAAGGGCGAGTCGCTTGAAAACCTTTGTTGAGATGAGATTATTATGGCTACCACTATCAACGATGAAGTGCAGTGGGGTACCCTTCACCCACATCTATTAATGAAAAAGGTGCTTGCCTTCCTATGGCTCATCCAGTTCACCGGGCTAGAGCTTGGTGGTAGCAACGGTAGCACTGGGTTTTGCATCTATGATTTGTATCCCCCTTTCTGGTTCTCAATCAAAGTCAGAACCCGCATTTGATTCAGAGGCTTTCACCTCATCCACCAGTGACTTCTTCGAGCGGAAATAAGTAGTGTCATTCCAAGGGCTCTTATGGAAGTCATGCCACTTCCTGGTATCTTTCTTTGTCTTTCTGGTGTCCTTATTTTCTTGTAGCCTAGACTGGTTGTCCTAAGGATGTCCGTCTTTGCTTTGTCCTTTGTTTTGTGGGTTGGGGCCTCCCTTTCCTGTCTTTTGTTGTGCAGTATTCTCAGGCCAAAATTTCCGCGTCTTTTGTTTGAGCTTCTGCTCGATTTTGGCGGCATATCGCTAGGTCGTGCCCAAGGATGAGATGTCCAGAAAATCCATTCTGGCTTGGATGTATCTATGCATACCGTCGCGATACTTGAGAACCAAATTTTGCTCAAAATATTTGATACCCAGCTTGGTGCACAAGGTATTGAATATATTTGTGAGCTCGGGCACCACTTGGTCTCTTTCCTGCTGCAACATTGTCCATTTTGTGTACAGTTCATATTAACTTCCAACAGGGTAGTATTGTTCCTTAATATCATCCCTGAAGGACTCCCAGGTGACTGCGACTGTAAATAATGAGGGTTCCTTTGTTTCCTTTTTCTCAAAGAAAGATTCCCACCAATCTTTGACATGGGGGACGAATTTAAGGAGCGCAAAAGTAATATTTTATTTATTCAAGAAGTTATGGATTGAGAAATACCCTTCCATTATATTCAACCATTTTTCTACCACATCTAAGTCTATATGACCTTCAAATATAGGAATATCGAAGTTTATTTGTACCTTGAAGGGGGAGGCGCCTCCGTTTGAGGAAGATGTGTCGCATGTTGGTTTTCGCTGAAGGATTTGCACAAAATTATCCATCATCTCGTTCCTCTGTTGTGTGAGGGATTCCTCGAGCAACATTTTTAAGGGATCTCTTGTCCCATCGCTTTTCTTTTCTTCTACCATGAGATCTCATTTGGGCGTGCGAGAGCTTTTTTCCTCAAGAGAAACAAGCTCGAGACCCAATTCTTTGTACCCTGACCTTGTTGGGGACATGCATTAAGAATGACAAGGAGCATATCGCTCTGATACCACTGATCCAAAATATATTTGTAGAACGAAATAAATACAGATTATTGTCAAAAGATGATTAACATAGAATAATGGATTTATAGTAAAATTGGTTTCTATTCAATAAGGAAATAAGCTTACACTGTAAAATGCAACAGAAACAAGCTTTCTAGAATGGTGGCGGCTTATCTCTGAGAAGAGAAGTGACGGATACACTCATTTGCAAGAAGATTATTACAATGAGGCTCTGAAGGCCTTTTTACAATAAACAAGAATGTCAAAAAAAATAGACATCCAAAAAAACCTAGCCCTAGGAGATGAAACACCAAAAGTCATGTGGGCCCCGTTTGCATAAGTTAGTACATCAACTTCCTGGGGTCGTAAATTTTTCATACGATCTCCATTTTAGGCGCGCAATAGCCTATTGGAAAGGTCTATTCGAGGAATACTAACACACACACACACACACACACACACACACACACACACACACACACACACACACACNATATATATATATATATATATATATATGTCATAGGTCACTCTGATTGTGGCGAGCCCTAAAAAATGTTGTTTAAGGCCTCAAAACAGCCACGCAAGTCAAGGACCCGAAAACTAGGGGAAAAAACTGGAAAACTGCCAAAATGAGCCAGTTGGAATAGGTGGGAGGCCACCGACATCCATCTGAATCAAATATTGCTTCCTGAAATTTTCAATGAGATAGTCAAACACAATCAGTATGAAACATAATAAATTGAACAACAATCAACTAATATGAAACAATGCCAAACATAGTAAAAGATAAATGACTAATTAGTGTATCACCAGTCTTGAGGGGCCCTCCCAAATCTAGATATCTCTAATGGAAAAATTCATAAGACTAAAGACTCAAAAATCAATGCAAGAACAACATACTCTTTATTCAATTTGAATCCTCATAAATACAAAGGAGTCAAATCTCTCTTGAAGATGATTTAAATAACAATAGTCCTCCCTTTCCCACAATATGGATTGCATATTGATACAAAGGAGAAGTGGAGGAGGATGGAACTGAATCCCCCAGACCTAGAATTTGTTAAAACCAATTCTACATTTTTTTGGAAATAGATCGCACACAAAATCTAGGCAAACCTAGATTAGAAAATTAGTCATATTTCCAAACTATACTTCATTTTGGAAATCGGCTCACTTGGCACTCAATTTGGACCCTTTTGCACAAAACCCATGTGTGGTGAGAATTCTCCCCCTGTGGATAGGTTGAGTTCCCCAAACTTGGATTTCCTAAAAGTGAGACAGCCTCTAACAAATGGACACTAACATCCTCTTAACTAACTATTCTATATTTTTGTGGGGGGGTTGAGAGATAAGGGGAGAAGGTATATGCACCTTATTTCTGACATTTGGTCCTCGCCACTCCAATGGTTGAGCTCCAATCCAAGAAGCTCCCTCACAAATTCAAACCTGCAAGAACATAGAAACCTTCTCCTACTACTATCTATGATTAAGTAATAGAAACCCTAACTATTGATAACAAGAAATGAACAAGAAAGTCTAAGAGAAATAGGCCAAGTTATTATATTCAATGAAAAGCAAGAAGTTTACAACCTGATGATGTTGCAATCCTCCAAGCTTCCTTCTTCATCCCTTGAACATGAATCCAACTCAACTTCTTCGCATAAAAAAAGGTTTGGAACTCCTTGACAAGATCGTAAGTTTGGTATGCTTCTCTTCCATCCCTCCTCACTCTAAAATGGCCTGGCTATATAGATTCATAGGAGCTCAACTACTTAGGATAAATTAGGGACTTCGTTGAGAAAAGAATGGATCTTAGTAAGGGGTGATTTATCTTCATAACAATTTTATTCCCATCATAGCATAGAATCCAAGTTCGAACTAATCTGGTGACAAAACCAAGAAAACAACCTAAGAAGATCCTAGATTCTTCTCGAAATATTCTCCCTAGAATCATACACTTTGACCTTATCAAGATGGTCACTCCCCTAGAAGGATAGAAAGAGTGACATTGTCGCTCCCTTAACATTGTTTCAATGGGATGGTCACTCCCCCAGAGTGAAAATGAGAGCGTCCATGGTCAAATGAAGCCAGGACTGAGGTAAAAAGACCAAATTGTCAGGGTTTAAAGGTGTCCTCTACTTCCTGATGCTCAAGGGGATGTAATGGATCATTCATGCATGGTGTTGAGGTGGTGATACTTAGGAAAAGTGTGAAAAATAAGGTACGACACTTAGCATAATGGAATATGGAATTTACAACACTAATGACAGCAAGCAGAGTGAAGTGCGACACTTTCAACACATCAAAGTGTGAAAAAATGGTGTATAACACCATGTTTTAGTTTCTCTAAATTCATTTGAATCATCTCAGAAATCGCGCAGGAATATTGTTGTCTTGAAACTAATATTAATTTTGGATGAAATGTTGTTTATGAGATGGAGGTTCACATGTGTGACCTAGGTGCAACACGAACAACACAAAATCATGTCAAGGGTCCTAGTGACAAAACCCATGTCTTGGGTTTCCTTCTAGAAGTGAGCTAGTATGTTGAACATGGAAGTGGGTTATATGATCCATATGTAAGCTACAGGATCTTAACTAGTCAAAGGCCTCATTAGCAATAATCAACTCTTAATCCTCTTAATTCACTAAAAACAATGAAAAAATATTAATTAACCATTTAAATTACCTTTTAAGCTCTTGAATGACCTTTATATGAAAAATATGGTGAAACGAGTGAAAATCATGGGAAAAGGGTTGGCTATGTCAGGTCAAAAGAGTTAACTGGTAATTCAAATGGAGTCAAATTGGAGGCCTAACAATATGGTTTTAGGGATTACTTTATGGTTTATGGTGTCATTGAATTCATTCATATGAGCACCTTTGTATAGGGAGCGCTTGCTTGCTGTAGATACCCTTTCCTCAGTACTTTGCAATAAGTCATCCCTAGGTGATCGAAACAAATCTATAATCATGTCATCTTCATGTTTCCAAACATATGACTCAGTAGCAATCAATATGGTTGTTCTAAAGGAAACAATTGAAAATGACCTTCAATGTCATAAATTGGATCTTTGTCAAAGTCGTAACAAATTGTTTCCCTTTTGTGTCTCCCAATAAAATCATCAATATTCTAAATCACATCATTACAACATGAAGGGTCTAATGCATCCAAGGGTTCCTATAACACCTATTCACTTTCCAATTCATGAAATGAAGCAATATCTGAAACTTGGAAAGGAGTATAACTCACCATGTTATCTTCTTCATGTGCAGGAGGAATGGAATCTTGGATGACTTCAATAAATAGAGGAGAAAATATCAACACTTCTTATTCATGAGGAGCCTTTTGTGGAT
>ML812784.1:100600-123802 GCA_009831015.1 Picea engelmannii
CCAAACTAAAGTTGTAGGTAATTCAAATCCTGTGCAATATATATGAGGTGAACGACTAATTAATGGTAAGTTTTCCTATTAATTGTTCATCATTTGGGTGTTTGATCTTGCATTTACCACCCCTAAGTTTAAGAAGGAATTGGAAATCACCAAGTCATCATTGAACTTTCCACTTTCATAGCATACCCCTCTTATTGATGCTCTCCTTGATGTGTATCTATTTCTTATATCATCGAAGGACCCATAGTATGACAATATTTTTATTTACAGTCACACAAAAAAATTTGGTCCTCACCTTTCTCGCGATGATCATCGATGTATTTATCACCAAGATCCTTTCTATAAATTCACTAAAGAAATTATTTGTTGATGAGGAATCAATATCATTTTACACTCGTTCCTAACTCATTAGGAGGAAAAATGGGTTCTCAACCATTTCCAGAGTGATGTTTGTGGTGTTCATTTATCAAGAATTGTCACTCCTCATAATATTGTCCATGTGAGACACTTTTGGATCTCCTTTTTCATGATTTCATTCATGTAGTTAAGTAGTGTGTGGATTACCATTTTTTCCTCCAAAACATGAGCACCACCCATTCCTTTCCATCTCATCTTCATTAACGAACTATTTTTCTAATGGGGGATCAACTTCATGGAATGTTTCCCTACATATAGAAGTAGCCACAAGTATATCATTGTGGATATTGACTACTTCACCAAATGGGTTGAAGCTATGTTAACCTGTGACAACATGTTTTATACTACAACTCATGTATTTTTCAACCAAGTCATCACTTGCTTCGATGTTCCTAAAAAAATGGTCTTTGACCATGACACACATTTTTAGAATGAAGTCTTTCAAGCATTGGCTTCAAAAATTTGAATTGCACATGAGTCTCCACTTCATAATATCCTTGATTTAATGATGAGGTTGAGGTTGTCAATAAAATCCTCAAAATCACCCTTCAAAGGACAGTAAACAAGCATAAAACGAATTGGCACCATATCTTTTTCTTGGTATTATCACCTACTATACATCCATCAAAATTTCCACTTGGTTCACACCCTTCCATCTTGTTCATGGCATAAAGGTAATTTTACACATCAAATGTGAGATCCCTCCTCTCCACTTAGTGATTGAACTCCTCCATAACACAACTAATATGGAATAATGACTAGTAATATTGGAACATGTATATCAATATTATCACACCACCCTAGAAAATAATGAATCCATGAAGAAACACTCCAATGCCCATTACAATTGATAGGTCCACCCTTGTTCATTTCATGAAGGTGATATAGTCCTTTCCTTCAACCTATCCAAAGAAAATTTATGGTCTAGAAAGCTTGAATCCCTATGGCACATCCCTGACATCATTAAACATTGTTTGGTGAAGGGGAAATATACACTTACTTTTACCCAAACAAGGAACCCCTCAATGGGTTGTATTTGAAGCAGTTCTACATCTACCACCCAACAAGTGATACCCAACCATGATTGTATATAATTTGTGATTGTTTAATTTTTGGTTCCATTTACCATTGTGTTTTGCACCTTACATTTGATTTCTCACCTTTACTTGTTCACATGGTCTCATGGACTCCTTGTTACTTAGCTTCCTCAATGAGTCAGTAGACTTAGAATATCACCTCAATTATGTGTGTTATTTACTCGTTGTCACGTATGCTACTTCACTCCAATAGCATTTTTTCGAGCCTCGCAACCAATAATTGGGCTTAACACAATGTCATGATCAATTTATTTATTGATGCAATCACCCTTCACATTCATAATTTTCACATTCACCTTGATTCATGCATGAACATCATGACACAATTCAACAATGCTTATAGTGTTTGTGACTATCACCTTTTTTCATAAATACCTATGGCTTAGACTTATCACAACAATTCGATACCATTACATTTGTCCATGTTCTTAGAAATCATAATGATTTGGTAGACATCATAGAAAATCAAATATTGGATTGGTATATTTCACATTAACATTTATAAGTATGAAAGTAAATAAATTAGAGCATGTACATAAACACCATCTCATGATAATAAAAAAAACATGTAAACACATCAACACACATTCTCGCAAGTGTGCAAAACCATAAACATATCATGTTTATGTATATATATCATCTACAAAAGATAGTGTTTATACATCACATGTTTGTATCTCCCAAAAATTGTATATATAGAGGGGCATCCCACCCATTACTACCACACTACCATGGTGGTGGTATCATGTCTAGAGGTTATAGGTCTCTTATAGGTGGGCATCACTAGGCCCACCACATTTCAGATCCCTAGCAATTTATATGGCTTAAGCTACTCTTCATAGGAGTAACCTCCACTCAGCTAATATGCCTATACAATCATATAAGAATCGATCGTTCTATGAAACCCACCCATCCTTGGAGATCCCTCTCGCAAGACATCAAACCGTTGATAGACCTCAACTATAAAACTCTATGAGTTGACCTCCCTCCTTGATTGTTGGGTTATATGTCATGGTCCAATGCCCTCCTTTGTAACTTTGGCTCTCCCCTATCCTACCACAATAGGCAGTGCCCCTAGCGCTAGAGTTTCTCTTACAAGCGTCATTGGCTCAAAATTTTCACACAAGCATTAAACTCATTAGTATCAGCATAAGTCCACATGATCTAAGTGTATCTCGATGGACATCCACCTTTTTCATTAAATCAAAATTTTCAATCATGTGGTTTTGATAAACCATGATATTCACCCTTTTGATGGGTAATGTAATGCAATGCCATATCCATTTGTTAATTATATACATCATGTAATGATTTACTAGTGGTATTATGTACATGCCTACAACATAGCATTAATGCAACAGATCCCATTATAAATTTGTAGTTAAACATGCTTGGACTAGATTAGTATTGAGATGGGTGACCACCCAGGAAGTCCTAGTGTTTTACATGTCTATGGAATTTTATAAACTTAGACCAATTTATCCCACATGCATCATAGGAATTATTCTCCTCTCACTCTCTCATATATGATTGAGGTGAAGGAGGCCCTTTAAGCATGCACTGGAGTGTGATGTAAATATTGGTGTGAACGAAGCGTAGCCAACATCTCTTTTTCTTCAGAGATAAGCTAACCCATTCTACCAGTTTGTGTTCTATAGTGTTTTTCTATCTTATTCATTATTTGAATTTGGGTTTCACTATATTTTTGTGTTCTCTAATATATTTTCATTTGTATCTCATTTTATTCTCAACATAATCTGGATCGGTGGTGTTGGAGCCGCCCTTGTTTTTCTAGCCCGTCACAAATTTCATTCTTAATGCTTGAAATCTAAAGATGGTTTTCATATTTTCCCTCTGAGATATCGAGACCTCTGAAGCTTTATCACGCAAGCAGCGATGATTATTATACTCTCGAAACGAGTCCTACCTTTCGTTAAAACGTTTCCTCTTTTTTTCTACCTCAGGATCTCGTAGGTTAGATACTGTAAGTCATATAAGTCACACGCCCCGAGCTATGAAACAGCGAAATCATTTTAATTTTTTACTCGGGACAGTAACAAGGGTAAAGTTTTCCCTAACCCATGTTTAAATGTCATTGGGGTTTTCAACCTCGGCGTTCTCCAAATCCAAAAATTTAATGTCGTAGCCCCGATAGCCAAGAACACGAGGTCCTTATTTTAGTAACCCGTGTCAAGGTTAAAGGTAAAAGTTAAACCATGGTAAAAATTTCTATCGGCATTTCGCCACTTGGTGGTTCCTTTTCAAAAGTTACACTGTCTAAACCCCGACTCGCGAAATCACGATAAGGATATAAACGTAATTAATTAATCACTTAATCCAAGATTATTTTCCCTTTTAATTAAGTCATGTTATCGTGATCTCGCGGTTTCGCAGCTCGGCATGCAAACCTCCCGGAAACTTATTTTCGAAGCTCTGAGTCGCAATATGACGAATATAATAATTATGAAATAAATCGAGCCCCAAATCACGATTACCTTTTTACTAACCAAAATCGATCATCGCAGTCTCGGGTGTTAGAGATTCAAAATGTTAAAGTAAAATCCTCGATATAACGAGTACCGAAATGTTGATTAACGCTGGTAAAACTGGATTAATTAAGCTAAATCAATGCATATCCCGCGTTTTGATGTCTGCACGATTTATGAGGTAGACTTAGTGTTTCCATACGCCAATGGCGTTTTAAACCGCCAAAATTTATGGTATTAATGAGGAAATAGGGTAAATCGATGAATATAAGATCGGATTTTTACGGCAAAATTTATTTCTAAATATGATTTGACAGACTTGTTCTGAAAGGTACCGAGTTTTCAAATATATATAAGAGTTGTGGTTCATTATAACAAATGCATTTCATATTACACAGAGCACATTATCTCTGAGCAGCTGACTTCTGCATGTATACGTATTTCTATCGCAGAAGAACCAAAACGCAATCTACAGCCATGACTCCGCGAAAAGCATCAAAAGAAAATGTTGAGGTTTCGGGACAAGGCTCAGACAATGTTGTTGATACTTCACCTCTAAGTATCGACTCGGTCTCGAATTGGTCGTTTGTTTCGGATGTTCTACGGGCATAGTTGGTGGATTATTCCGACGACTCCAACGACAACGAAAAAGATGATATAACCACCAAGTACAAAATAGTCATCCAAACTGGAATGCACAGAGTAGCATCCAAACCGCAATTGCTTCCATATTATGACATGGTCCGATGGGCATTAAACCATGTAGACATACCGACCAGAACCATCATGAACGAGCAGAAAGTCACCATCGGGACTTTCAGGCTGGAACATCTACAAGCCATGTATAAGCTGCCCACGACATCCGAATACACATATGGCGTTGAATTCTTGGACGAGTTCAAGGAGAAGTAATGCATACAATATGATAAAACCATGTCCAGTTTAATAAAGGATTGAGTTTCGAACACCGCGAAGTTCAGAGCTGATAGCCACGACATATATTCAATCGCTTCTTTAGAACCGCAGTACAAATATGTAGCCATGATGACATGCAGGTTATTTGGGAAAGAGGACACCTCACATTTTTTCCTTCCATGGGTGCCTCTAATGTTTCGGGTCGTCGAAGGCAGTTCCTTCGACTGGGCAAAGATGCTTTCCGATAGCTTGACCAGTCGGGTCACAGAGTATCGGGCGCAGAAAGAGAATGGGAAGGTGTCTTCATTCTTCATGTCTGCATACATTATGGATGCAGTTTGTTTTTTGACACCATTTCCCTTAATGAGCTAGAGTTAGACTCCAGCAGAATACAAACCCATACATGTTTATCATGCAAAATTATGGGAAAACAAAGCAGAAAATTTTGTGTATGAAATCTTTAACTGGGTGATGGTGCCCCTACATGTCACCATTTTTGGTCACCCGCCACCTTGGATCTCGGATAGCATAGTAACGAATCTTAGCAGCATAGCAGACTGGTATGTGGAAGCAGAATTTTCATACCTTAGAGTTTTTGGGGCTTATGTTCCCCCACATACGTTGCCATTGTTCATTCCCGACAAGTTGGCTTGTCACGAGGTTGCCCAGTAGATAGTAATTGGTGGTATAAGCAAAGAGCTTAAGGGATATTCAAAGAAGGTATGGCCACCTTTTCCTGTTCATTTGAATTCTTATTCTTTATTAGATTTCGGGCATGCCAAAGTCGAGGCAGCAGCCCTGGAAGACTTAAATTTGGTCTCCATTGAATACAATAAACACGATCTGCAGAGGGTCGTGAGCAATCATTTGGCCAGTTGCGGGCTCAAGAGATTTCAGCATGAGAATTCACCCTTAGATGACATTTTCCGAGGCGCAAGGTCCTATGCTGAGATTCTGGCTCAGATACAAACTTTAGCACCCGAGGAAAGAGACGATGTTCTGAAGTTCCAGGAACATCGACGTAGCTGTCTTCCCGCAGTGTTGCAAGGTGAGGGTCTGAGTACGTCGGAGGCGAAACAAAAAGATGTCGAAGGCTCTAAGGATGCGACTCCCAGTCAAGAAAAACACCAGGACGAGGGAGAGCAAACTAAGAGTCCGAAAACAGAGATAAAGACTCCTGACCCGCCAAAGAAGCAGGGTTCGGTCACTACTCCGGGAAAATCAGCAAAGCAAATCGGAGAACCTATCACATCAATTACCCCCTTGTAGTCGACGCAGGGAAATATTGATGCAGGATGGATATTCAATGAAGAGATGAGGCCTATAAGGGTAGAAGAACTCCCTCTGAATGAGTTTTTCTTCGATAAGAAGAGAAAGGAAGTAGTAAAAAGGGAATTCTATCAGGAAGGAGAGTCAACTGCCAAGAAATATAAAGTTATAACTGATGGAAAAGACAAGAAGAATGAATAGTTTGCTATTGAAATAGCAGGGACATTAGGAGCATATGCCTCGGTGAATCAATTTTCAGTCGGGCTCTTGAAAAACCAACTTAAAATAAAAAATCATCTCATTAGGACCCTCGAAGCCAGACTGGCCACAGCAACAGAGACTGCTAAAGATCAGGCGAGCGTAGGAATAGAGCAGGCCAGGTTGGCCGATAAAAACGAGATAGAGCTACTCAAAACTAAGCTCAAGCAAGCACAGCTAGTGGTCCGGGAGGGGCAGAAGCAAGCAAGCCAGCGAAAGGAGTTGATCGAATAGCTACAGGGTAGGGTGGAGATCGTCGAGAATAGAATGATAAACATCAGGATGTTCAAATCCCAGGCGACTGAGATTCGGAACAGATTCTCTGCAGCACAACGTAATTTGCTCGCCAAGATAGAAGTGATCTGAGACAACTGTTTGCTAGTCAACTAGGTTTCGGAGAACTTATCTGCTAGAGAAAGGGAAGCTGGAGCAGCTCGGGTTGCCTTCCAAGAGCCTGTGATAGCCACAAACAACAGGGGTTCGGGAAGTACTCCCAGGTTCACCATTCCGAAAAAGACCAGAGGAAACATTCTATTAAAAGAATGGGAGCACAACATCGCCGAAGGCAAGCAGCAAGCCAAAAAGATAATGAATTCCTTAGAAGATGCTTTTAGTTCTATAGACGGCGATATGCTAGGCATGGATAGCGGAGGTAATGTCGAGGCGTTGATGCAAGTGGATATTGCAAAAATCTCACTAGATCTGAAGGAAAAAGAGGAAAGAGATTCAGCCGAAATTTCTCAAGTGACTATGGTGGACATAGTCCAAATAGACAAATGCATGATTAGACCAAGCGCGCAATTATGCGCCATCGACATCATAGACGGACAGATGGAAGATAGGCTGTAGCAGTTAGCCCAAGAATGTTACTTCTTTGAAGCCAGCTGTCAAGTAGAACCGTCACGACTAATATCTCAGTTGGTTGAAAGATGTGTCGCATGTACCGAGCACGCGCGAGGACAAACGTCTGGCACCAAGTGAAGACAGAGAAGAAGAAATGGAGCGATTTCTCTCCTCCCTGTCATAACCGAAATTTTGTGACTATTGAGATTCTATCTTATTTATAAAATTGTATAAATATACCACACAAAGAAATGAAAGAGGCTGGACCTTTTTGTGTTGATTGTAACAGAGTTTTTACAAATTTGAGAGTTAATACAAAGCAAATCTGAAGATTCTCAATTCCGTCAAGACTGTGTTATGAGTTTGTTTTCTTGTATCTCATACTTCATTTCATTTCATATTCTTAACTGATGAATGCTTCGTTATAATTTAGTACGACCACTACTATAGCGAATGAATTTTGGTTTTCTGTAATTGTTTATTATTTTTCCTCTGTACCAGTTATCAGTGGGTGTAAGACCAGTCAACACTTTCAGAATTCTACACATATTCTATGCATACATCGGGTTATTTCTTTACAATTTTCCTCTTCTGTTTATACGTGAGATTCTCCCTTGATAGGAGCCTTACATCAGAGACAGCTAAATGTTTTTCTCCCACCTCATACATTTTATTAAGATATAACTCAGTTACGGGAAAGAGCCTTTGATTTGCATCCCTATTCTATTTCCAAAATTGTAAATTCTCTTTTATACGACCAAATTGAGACAACACTTAATTTCTCTCTGAAGTTTTTCTTATTTTATTGTTCCTCCATGACTGTCCCTATACTAGCACAGCCTAATATCGAACCCGGATTATCAAATCACACGCACATTGCCTTAAACCTTTTCGATACTATTCTTAAAACAGCTACTACCGGGGTTGAACTTGAACGTTCATGGGTTGCGATTGAACAGGATATAACTATCCGGGAATAGTTGGAAGCTAGACAAAGCCAACGTAGAAATCTTCCTTAGTTTCCTTTTCCGAAGGTTGACGTCTCTCTCTTCTCCACCTTTTACTCACTTTCGAATGCCTAGACACTGTACTTCTAAGCCTTAAGTACAAACTCTGGAACAACAGGTGGTATCAAAGCAGTGTGCTCCCTGTCGTTTCTTAGAGAATGTCCTGGACAAGGTCAGGGTATAGAGAGTTGGGTCTCAATCTAGTTTCTCTTGAGGACAACCACTCTCGCTAGCCCAAGCGACCTCCCATGGAAGAAGAAAAGAGAGATGACAGAAAAGTAGATCCTTTCAAGATATTGCTTAAGGAATCCCTTATGCGAAATAGGAATGAAATGATGGACAACTTTTCTTAGATCCTTCAACGACTATTGATGGTGGCCAAGGAATATTCGACAAACAGCCATTTAGAAGGTGTGGCACCCTTCAAGGTACAATTCAATTTTTATATCTCTTATTTGAAGGCCAGATAGATGCAGATGGTATAGAAAAATGGTTGAATCTTCTAGAAGGTTATTATTGTGTCCAAAAAAATTTTGAGAGTGAAAAGATTACCTCTGCACTCCTTAAATCCCTTACCCATGTTAGAGCTTGGTGTAAATGTTACTGGGAGAGATACACTATGAATGAATCTATGTCGCGCGGGAGAGAACCCACTTCGGCGGCCTTTTTAGATGCACTCAAGGAGGATTTATGCCCTGTTAGAAACTATGATGACCAGTACATGAGATGGAAGACTCTGCGTCAAAATAGAGACTAGATGGTCTAAAAGTATACTAACATATTTCATACCTTGAGCTCAAAGCTAGGTATCAAATACTTTGAGCAGCACCTGGTTTTGAAGTACCGCAGTGGTCTACACAGGTACATTCAAACAAAGATTGGTTTCTTGGACATCTCCTCACTGGGAGCTACTTGTCGATATGTAGTCAAAATTGAGCAGAAATTCAGGTAGAGTAAGTTGGAGTTTGAGTTTGCAAATACGCCACAAAGGAAGCATGGAAAAGGAAACCCTAACTCACAAAACAAAGGAAAGAGCAAGGAATTTCAAACTCAAGAGAGTTAGTCTAAGACGCAAGAAAAGAAGGGTAATGAGTTCCAAAAAATCCCATGGCACAACATCGATGAATGTCACTCAAAACATTCATTGGTGGTCAAGCTCAAAGAAAAAGAGTAAAAACCTGAATCGGACCTTGATTCAAAGCAAAAAAAGGGGAAATAGATAATCGATGAAAAACCCACTACCACCACCATGGCGGCCACCACAATAAAACTAGAAGAACCAGAAGATCTTGAGGAGGGGGAGATCCTCTTCCACTCATAGATGTGGGTAAAGGGGACCCCACTGCATTTCATTATTGACAGCGAGAGTTAGAAGAACTTGATCCCAGTCAAGGTTTTCAAGAGATTGAATTTGCCAACAATGCCACACCCCCAACCATACACCATCGGATGGTTGAGTCAGGGACAAGACATATGTGTCATCCAACATTGTTTCTTGTCCTAAGGAATCAAGCCCTTCAAGGATGAGGTGTTGTGTGATGTTTCCCAACTTGAAGTCAATGATTTTCTTTTAGGACAACCATAAATGTGGAAATGTCACACTATCTATGAGTCTCGGCCCTGCAATGTCATTGTTACTCTAGGAGGTTGGCTCTACAGGGTACCATATGTAGCTCTGACTATTGCCACTCCATTGCTCTCAGAAAAGAAATGCCGCAAAGAAATCTCTCACACCACAAAGTTTTCCCTCTTCATGATCTAGTCAGAAAATGAACAGAAGGTCATTGTGATCACTACATCCTCAGCCCAAGACCTTTAAATACATCATAAGCAGGTTGACAAGATTGTAGAGGAGAAAAAAGATATGGTTTCACCTACAGGAGTGCCTTTTCACAGCCAAGTCAGGAATTCCATCAACTTGGTGGCAGTTCTCCCTTACCTAATGTTCCAATCTATAGATGCTCCCTTCGAGAGATTGAGAGTCTTCCATATGTTTACCATAGCTCTATTGGCCACAACCATTTTTAGGCATGTCTGGGGTTCTATCCACTAGCCCCCATTGATATATCTCTTCCTATTGCATCTTCACCGACAGAGTCCTACCACACTTAGACCAAGGCAGATCAAGCAACTAGATTTGTTGAACTGATCCAACACCTCCAAAAATAGGTTCATGACATCCTTCAACAAGCTAATACCAAGTACAAGAAGGCCAACTACTTCATCAATGCAATCAACTCACCAAGGTTCGGATTCAGCAAAAAATTTCCCATCTCCCGAGGGAACTTGATGCAATGGAGACCATTTCTTCTCAAGGGGGGAGGAATGATCCAGTTGGATCTCAGTGGCCATCCACCTTTTCCACTAAATCAACATTTTCAATCCTGTGGTTTTGATAAACCATGATATTCACCCTTTTGATGGGGAATATAATATAATTCCATCTCCATTTGTTAATTACAGACATCATGTAATGATTTCCTAGTGGTTGTATGTACATGCCTATAGCATAGTGTTAATTCATCGGATCCCATTAGAACTTCGCAGTTAAGCACACTCAGGCTAGAGTAGTACTGGGATGGGTGACTGCTCAAGAAGTCCTAGTGTTTTACATGCCTATGGAATTTTATAAACTTAAACAAATTTATCCCACGTGCATCGTAGGAATTATTCTCCTCTAACTCTCTCATATATAATTGAGGTGAAGGGGGCCATTTGAACATGCAATGGAGTGTGATGTAAATCTTGTTGCAAATGCAGCGTACCCAACATATATTTCTCTTCAGAGATAAGCTACCCCATTCTATTAGTTTTTGTTCTATAGAGTTTTTCTATCTTATTCATTAGTAGAAGTTGGGTTTCACTATATTTCTATGTTCTCTGTTATATTTTCATTTGTATCTCATTTTGTTCTTAGCATAATCCGACCAGATATATGTTACAACAATAATACATACATGTATTGTAGTAAAAACATTCATGAAAAATAAAAATAACTCACCTATGGGTCCCCAACCCTCCCTCGTTAGCATCGGTAAGTATGGGGACCCTTTGAAGGATATCATGCATAGGGATACTCCTTGAAGATACAAATATACTAGTCCCATGAATCAATGAATTCCTAGTAAAAAAAATTGGTCCACCACCGCACCACTTAGTTGAGTCATCAACTCACCCCACAACACCATTGATGACTCCCTCACTAGGGTAGCCCTAATGTAGTGGCACATTCAAATGGATGGCACCTATTAAAAAATAAGGCACATGATAACGTTCCAAACATGAACTTTCCTCCCCACTACTCATGTCAATGTGTATGTTGTATTTGAAAAATACCTAGCAGCAACCAAACCTATGCATACCAAGGCCCCCGTAACTCTCTCGACTAGTCTCATATGGCCACTAAAAATATGATGGTGTGAAACTATACCACCCATCCTCAACACCATATGGGCCACAACCCCCACACTTATGTTAGTGACTCGATCTACTAGGATCATCCCATCAAGATTCTGCATCCCCTCCTTGTAGTGGAGTGTTATCAAGGCCTCTATTGTGGTTAACCCCCAAAACAAGGGCCAAGGGTTTGTTATCTCTTTGTGTATGGGTATCTCTATCAAGAAGTATATGCCATTGAGTGTTGGCTCAAATCATTTCACTTCAAATTATCCCTTGAGATTCCACATTTCAATGATATTCTCCAAAATTTCCATGCTCGACTACATCAATAAGTATTGAAAATACTGCAGCAACCCACATCTATATAGTTTCCTTTGCACTAGAAAATCAACCCTTGATATAGAAATCATTCCCTCATGCTCCCACTCCCTCCAATGTATTGACATGTCTCGATCCTTGCCAAAACACCAAAAGAACATCATTAGTATCACTCAAATATTTCACCCTCTATCATGTCACTTCACATGATTTTACCCTTGACAAATGCACCATTATGTGCCTGCACAATGGAATGCTTGCACAAGCTTTTCATGTGAGTGGTACACTCCTTGGATGCATGAGGGTACAACTACTCCCAGAATAGTCACATCATTTCATACACATATCCAGTTAACACTTTGTGACTAAGAAGGTTCCCTACATACAATGGTGAGTTTTTTGAAGGAATAGACGTGTGGTTTTGCATGTTTATCCCTTTGAAAGCCAAGAAACCCAAAAGAATCCCTAATGGGGTTCCATACTAGCCAAAAATCCACTAAAATAAAAAACTAAATACACAAAAATTACAAGGATGATGAGAGGACCAACCTCGAAGCCAATGTCCCGCAATCAACAACTAAAGATTTAGGGAAGAACCACCTCACTTTTAACTCATGTTGAACTAATGAATTTTGAAATTTTTGTTTCACCTTATTTATAAATATTGACCTAAAACATCATTTGGTTTGTGTAGGAACTCCCTAGATTTGTATTTTATTCCATTTACATCGTTGGATTTTTTTTATTGAGCATGTTCATGGCATCATGTTTGTTTCATGTATGCAAGACCTTTGTTCCCTCCATATTTTCAAAGGAATTAATTTCCCCTCCCTCCAAGTATACATCTTCAAAATAACATTTGGACATCATATTCCCCTCTGCTTATGTTGCATTCCACTACTTTATTTCCCTCTAAGTTTACCCTAGGGTCCCCTCGTCTTGGAAAGTTGCTTCACCACTATGAGTTGCATTCTATGATTGTCAAGAAGTAGTACTCCACTTTCATGGGTTACTTCTGTTTAGTACCCTTTTTCATTCTTGCACCCATGTGACTAATTCCCCATTACAATCGAGAGTCTATATAGTCCACATGACATCAAAAATAGCATACTCACTCTTCTCTTTTATTTGTTGACCCATACCCTAGACTCTCGAGATGTTATTATTGCTTCTTATGCTTTGCTTCCCCCCATACCATTAAAATATTTCTTCATTCATGTGTCAAAACCCATCTGCATTTTAACTACCATTCACTTTTTCTAAGGATACCCACCCATGGTTCCCCACCCCTAATTGCCTCCTTCTATTATCACATTCCTTGCACTCAATTCAAAAATACTTGGACACATTTATGTACTTGTATTTTTGTTTGTAACATATCCAAATTCTTTTATTCTTCGTAAAAGATGAAATACAAATATATCAAGAAAACAACAAAAAATCAAAATGAGGGAAAGATTATTAGTCTATCGCCATTAACTTCCAACTCGTTTTTACCTCATCTCTTTGTTAGTATTGCAATAGTCCATGTCACCCTTGAAAGCATCTATATTGAGTCACCCCATGCCCTTAGAAATTTTTAGTAGTTAGTAGTCATTTACATCCCATTCGTTTTAGTTGATGTCAATGTCATGGTTTCCAAATATTACATTCTGACTTGACATCCATGGTCCTAAGTACTTTATGAGTGAGACTCGTCATCATAATCCCTTGATTACCCATAGTTTCCTCTTTATGTTTTGTTAAATGGTTTCTACCTAGGTCAACCTATTTCATGCTCTGTTAAAGGGAAGTCATGAGTTTCCTACTTATTTTCCATCTTGTCTCCTTATGTCAAAGCATCAACCATTCATTACATCTGCAAACTTGTTTCGCACCTCATGTTAGTATTTAGATATTCCTCAATCCTTTCCCAATGAATCTACCCTTATTGACACAAACATGTTTACTCTAGTGGTAGTTCAAAGGTCCCAATACCTTGGTATCCATTATCATTTTTTATGGGTGACCACATATCTAGTAGGGATGTTCATTATTGTTATGAGACATGTATGGCTCTTTTCAATAGTTGTTATGAGCCATCAATGTGAGTTTCCCTCCAACTCACTCTCTTCATGTTTTAGCCCTACATTTTAGTAGGCATCTTCTTGCTACAATTATCCACCACTTGGGCACAATTATTCCTTATTAGATGGAAGCAACATTCATTTTTCAAATGTGATATCATATGGCTCCTCTTTCCATAATCACATAGTGTACTTTGCTTTAACTATATCCCAAGCATGGGTATGCTTGCCTCATTTGTAAAGATATTGTATATATTTATCACCTTACTATCATTTGTTTTTTCCATGTAGCCTCTGTTATCTCTCCATTGGAGTTCCTTCCTCTGTGTTGGGATCTATCTCTTTGTCTCTTGTTCCATAGTATATGAGTGAGAAATGATATGATATATTTTGGCTATACTGTATGATTCTAACCTCATACATCAAGGGGCATATGTTATCACCCTAATTTCACTCACTTGAATATTACATGATTCTAACCTCATACATCAAACATAGTAAAGCCTTGAATTGACCATTTCCAAGATCACATTAGATATCCCTTGATAATGGTATCTTGTGTTGAAAAAACCTCAATAGTCATGTAAGCCTTGTAAATCCATAAATTAGGGATTATAGTGCCCCATAAATGCCAAGTGACACCTTGAAGTGTCAAAGTGGTTGAAATAGGCCTAGATGCATCTCCCATCTCATCAACATTTGGTCCTTTGGCCCTCCTTTAGGTCAAATTAGGAAGACAAGTGCCCATACCATAAGATAGTCATTCACATTGAAACCAATTCAGATTGGAGCTTTAGTATACTATAAATAGAATCCATTGTAATCATGTGTAACATAAGAAATTGAGAGTAAGATTATGATGGAGGAATTAATTCAAAGAGTGAGAAGTGTGTTGCTTCCACACACTTATTATGAGTTTTTTTTTCCCTCATGCAATCCATATCCCCTCAAAAGTGACCATTCACAAGGGAAGTGTTTCCCATTCTTCATATAAGATTGGCCAACAAGGGGAAAGCATGTCACTAACAGGAATCAAACATGGGTTGGGGGAGAACAACACCCCACTTTAACCACCTAAGATAGAATTTTTAACTATGCATATTTTTATCTCTCTAATGCATTCATAGGCTCACCGATATATGAGGAAGTGTTTTTTATTCTTCATGGTTCATGTTATATAGAGTGAACATTTACTTTATTCCAATAGGGTTTTGGGTTGTGTATCAAGTCCTATTTTGTTGTTTACTTTTTATGAGTTTGCTCTGATTTTTGCTATGTTGCTCTTCTTTTTTTTAGCATGTTATTTTTATTGGTAAATTCATATCTCATGTCAATTGGCTCGGTTACCCCCCCTAGTTTCACTAGGAAGAGTAACAATGATCCACAAAGGTTGAACAAGTCATTTGTTCAAAAACAAAGTTTAGAAGTCCAACCGCGTCTTATGACCCCTTAAATTCTTCTTCTTGTCCTTCTTCTTCTTTATGTGTGATCCATACCCCTGTGGGGGGGATTGTAATAAAATGAGTTAGAGTTAGGAATTTATTATGTAAAAGTCTTATTCCCTTAAGACTTGATCATCAATGTATAATCTAGAGTGTTTTTTTTACTTGTTAATTATATCTTGCTTGTCAGCGAGTTATAATTTCTAAGTTTTTTCACTCACAACCCCCAAAGTTGGAGTATGTACTAATGGTTAGGCCTTAGTGTGTGTTGTATAAGTCTATTGTATTATTTGTATTACCATGATATTCATTTTTATAGAGTATTATGGACATGCATTAAGTCCCCATATGATTTTTTAACTATTTTAATAAGTCGTAAAATTTCCTGTAAAACTAGATTTTTACCTTGTAACTTGATGTAATATTAAAAAGTGGTACTAGGAGATGTTATATTCCTTTGAGGTGTTCATTTTCTAATTTATAATACCCCTTTAACCCTTTTACCCCCTTTTTGAGAGAAAAAAAATTGATTTTTTCTCATCAAAAATCATTTTTACTCCAAAAACAATAATAATAAAAAAAGGACAAAAAATCACCATTCATGTTCTTTAGGAAACATGTCGAGGACATGTTTTGAATGAACTCACCCTCTCTCTTTGTTCACTGGGAGATAGTGGCACTTAATATTGAGTTAAGAGGTGAGTTGGTGTCGTGATGTGGCATTGGGGGGAGATCTCAAGAAGAGGTTGCACCCCTCTTCCCATATGTGGCGCATTCTCAAGAGAGGGTGCACATCCCAAGGAGGTTTCCACCTCTCTTGGGCCATGTGTTTCCCCTCTCTATCCTTTTAACTCACATATGGTGATATATCTTGAATGAGTGAGAGAGGTGGATCACATCCTACTTTCCATTTGTCTCTTTCTGCATGGGGAAGTGTGCCCTCCCTCATTGGGATCTACACCCTCTTTCCTATTTAACCAAGCATCCTCCCCACTCTTTAGCTAATGGGAGTTTGGGAATGTTTTTTGTTGTAATATCATTTTAATACTTCTTTATTGAAATAAAAAGGATTTGGAGGTCAAGAAGGTGTCTTGTGCAAGTGTGTGAATGATTATTGTCATATACTATATTGTCATGAGGTGATGTTGTTCTAAAATTTTGTATTTCAATTGTTATCTAGGCCTTTAAAGGGGTGTTTTCACCCAATAGTATAGGATTAGTAATCTAGCTTGATTTCTTTAATCCTATTGTTTTCTCATTTGAGATATTTTGATGTGCATGTATGTTTTGTTTAACTAACATGCTCTTTGAGTTTCTCTTGTAGGTGACACCGAGACTTTAACAATTTGTTTTGCTAGCATTTTAGTTCACAGGGCTTCATTCCTTGGAGAGGTGGCTAAGCTAGATTTCATCTTCCACAACTCCAAGATTCTAAAGACATAGTTCCTCTTAAATCCACCAGAACACTCCATTGCCCAAGGGTTCCAAGTTTTACAAGCTTCTATTTCTCTCCTTCTCAAAATTCAAACATTTTCTGGTTACTTTTACTTGCATGCATAAAGATCCAAGTTTCGTTTATAAATTTCAATTAGATATGTATTTATGCAAGCATGCATGCATATATCCAAGATTTAAATATAAAATTTTAAGTGGATCTTGCATAAGAAAAATGTATCTTTTAGCAAGTATTTCTTTCAAAATTTTAAGGCTAAAAGGTAGAATTTATTGATGAATCTTTTAATTACGTATCTGGAAATCTTAGTGCCTCATTGTCTGCTTTCCCGAACAGAAAAAAAAAAAAAAATCCACTAAGAAAGCTAGCGTCTAGCTTGCTTTCTTGATTGATTTTTATTAATTGTTGTGTAGCTTTCGCTTAATTTTTGGGCTTAGTCTAACATTGTTTGCAGGTTGACCCAAAGTCATTTTGGGACACTTTCTTCCACAACAGCTTGCTATTTTTTGCAAGTTTGAGAACAACCAAGGGGAAACTCTGCTCGATTTTCGAAGATCTAGAGCATCCGGGACCACCCAAGGCTTCCAACTTTATTCCAATCTAATATTCTCTCAATAAATTTGTAAATTTGTGGCCTTAAGTATAAAAGGACCAAAAATGTTCTTCCAAAAATTATTGTAACCAAAAATAAAGAATGGGATAACCCATTAGGCATGTAATCCCCCCAAGGGCTAGGGGGAAACTGTCTCATTTTTTTTCCTATCTCTTTTACTTGCTTTCATTTTATTTTTGCAAAGTTAAAATAAACCCAAGCACCACAAAACATTAGATCAGTTTCAATTTCTAGATTAGATTAGTTTAGATTTCTTTTTTGCAATTTCCTTTTAGTTATTTTTGTTAGATTTTATAGCTCGAGAGGTACTCAGCATGTTTTGTCTTGTATGCAGAAGTGACCTTACATTTTCACTACTAGACACTTGAATTTGTAATAGGCGTTTTATAAAGTTGTAATAAAGTGACTCTTTTATTAAAGTGACTTTTTGTAAAGTGTCCTTTCTAATATTTTATTAAAGTGACTTATGTCATAAAGTAGAATTTTACTTTAATAAATGTAAGCGATTTATTTTGGAGGGAATGAATCATGTCTCTTGATCATGTAAATGCAAGATTAGATCTTCGCCTTTGGATTTAGGGATGGGGAAGGTGAAAAGTCACTTTCAAGATATAAGAGTAAGCCTAAGGTAGTGTGCAAGACAAGCTTTGAGAGATTTTGAGAGAGTAAGGAAGAATTTGTTTGTAGCTGAAGTTGGCACAGTTTTCAAGAGAGATTGGGCACATTTCCCAAGAATATTTTATGTGTGAGAAGTGTTGGGTATTTTGTTGATTTTGGAGGTCGTATTGTATGGATTCATATAGTCCGTACAATAAGGAGAAATGACACAAATTTTGAGGCTGGTTGTTGGCACGAATTTTGAGGCAAGTTTGAAGGTTTCTTTGTTGCAATAGGGATATTAAGATATGTCCATACAACAGACTGTTGGCATGATTTTCTAGGTGTTGTTCAGTGGGAGGGTTGTATAGTAGCAAGGTTTAGTGGACACTATTTTCTAGACAGAAAAAAGTGGGGACTGTTGGGTGCCTGTAAGTTGTATCTTGTTGCCATTTATGACTATTGTAGTTTGCATTTCTTCTTGAAGCTAACAATAAAATATCTCTCGATGGGTTTCCCCAAGCTGGGGTTCTCCCTGGCTGGTTGCCAAAATTTCTAGGTGTGCACATGATTATGTGATTGTTGTTCATTGTTATTTTCCATTGCAAATGTGCATAGTAATGTGTGTTTCTGATTTTGAAGTATAACTGTGATGTGTCTTATTTTCATTTAGGACGGAAATATACATTTTATAAGTGTGTGGCAAAATCTCTATGTGTTAGTGTGCTTTTTTTATTGATTTTCTACAATTTCAACTTGGAAAATAAACCTTCCCCTTAGCAGCCTTAGTATGCTCTGGCCCCTTGCCAGCTTTGCTTGATCTGGGGTGTACATCAAAACTGGAACTGGTCAGTGTGCACTAGTGTTAATAGGTAAAATCATTCTCTTACTATTACTCAATACAGGATTCTACTTGTGGATTGATTTGTGAATTCGAGGGAAAACTTTGAGATCTAGGTTCTCTCCCCGTTTGAACTCCTTGCAATCTCTCTTGTACCCATTTGGGGGATAGTGGTGAAAGGAAACAAATATTAGATTAGATTGAGTTTTATGTTTCACATTTACAATCTTGCATGCACAAAGTGGACTTGCAACATCAAGCCACTTCACTAAATTAACCCTCTATTTCAAGCAATCACCCCTAAGCATAAACTTTGTCAAGAGCACGCGGAATAAATTCATCAAAAATTCATCTCGCAACATCATTATTACTTTTGGCACTGGTATACAATATCTATATTTTCTTATTGTCATTTACTTTCAAGTACTTTCAATTGCTTATTATTAGTTGTTATTATTCACCTTGGAGTATTTGATTTGCTTAATATCTCTAGCATAAGCTATCTTTATTTATGCCATTATATATGTTGTTAGATTAGTTGTACCTACTTTTGTTTCATATTAAATCCTAGAATAATATTGTTTATTATTTGTATTTAGATCTAATCAGCCTTAGATTATTTTTTAGGGACTACCCCCCTTGTCTTCGCTAGGAGTTAGCCTAGACAGAGGAGTTGAGTGTAAGGTGACAGCTACCCGACTCGAGACTTTCCCTCGAGGCCACACCAAGTTGATTGAATATTTCTTCCACGTGACCTCAGGTGTGTATTAGGCAGCAACAGCGTTTATCCCAGATGGTTGAAAGGATGAGTGCTATCCTCCCCACCCAAGTTCAATTCCTACAAGTGACATATTGAGTTTTTAATGAGTATATTGTTGTGATGGTTTTGAGCCATGTTATTGACCTAGCCTTGTGCCCTGAATAATCTAAGGTTTACCCCAGGTACCATATTTGGAATGAGGGGAAGTGCTCGGGGGTTTTCCCTGGGATAAGTTACACGGAAAATTTATAATAAATAATAATAAAAAAAAAATTAAAAGTAAACAAATTAAGCTCTCAAAATAAAGGTGAATTGTCTTATGCACCAATGCATATATCTATAAATTGAATAAAATCAATAGTATCATATCACAAATTTGTCTACTTTGCATATTATAATTAGAGGCTTAACATTAGTGAAATATTAAACGATTCTAGGGGTCACAAATGTGTGGGAAGGGGGGGCGGTTATATGTAACACCTCGAGGACAAATAAATTGGAGTTTACTTTGGGATTATAGAATTCAACCAACAATGAAGTAAATGCATGTGAGATTTCTCAAGGTTTCACCCTTATAAAAGCAAAAGGAGTGGCCCTAATGACAGTGCTCGATGATGTTTCCATCATTATCAAATCTCTAACCCAACATAGTTCTTCAAAAAAAATTAAGATATCATGCATTATTCACCAAATCCTAGATTCAATCTCTATTTCATGTGGATATCCTTGTTTCAAGTACTACAAAAGAAAAATGAGGTGGTTGATAAGAAAATCTATCTTGGCATGAGGTTAGCATAATGAATGCTTAAGGTAAATGGAGGGGTTCCAAACTTTGCACCCCTCCCATGATTGTAATGCATCAATGATGAAGTATCCTTCAAGATACAAGTGTCATGCCATCCCATCAAACAACATGTGGAAGTTAAAGCTTCACTTTGTGTCAACCCTTAGTCTATTCTTGGTGGCTTGTGAAGTTATCAATAATTCTAAATCGGTGTTAGAGAATGAATGTGGTTTAAGAATGATTAAGAATGATATTTTGTTTCCGACGCTTGAACTAGGTCTAATGCTAAATCTCCCAATAGCAGGAGTGAAGAGAGGATGGATCTTGGTTTGGGAGGTTGGATTTTGTTGGCTCATTGTGGTTCCTCATACATCCTTAGAAACGGTTCATTGTCACTATCAAAATCATTGTTGTGTATTGTGTGATTTAAAGGAGGTCCAAATAGGATTCCAATGGTGTGAGAGGGAGATAGAAAATGCAAATAGCATAATGATGAATTTCACCTTGAAGTGGAGTCATTAACAAGAGGAGTGAAACCATAATACGAAGTTTGATAACAAGATAAGGGACACATGTGCCATGGAAATTGATTTGTAACTAATTCAGATTTGGGAGACAGAGGAATAATTTGTTGCATTCATGGTTATTTCACGAAGCTAGTATTTGGAACTATATTTAAAATTGGGGACTTTGAATGCACTAGTTAATAGGATTGACTCATTTCTTCAGATATAATAGAAGGTGGTTTTCTTACCCTCCCCTCTAAATTTTGGGTCAATTGGGCTTCCTTAGAGAGTAGATTTTATCGAGTTAAATCTTAGGAAGCACATGTATTGTGCTCAAATATGGGCAAAGGCCTCTCTTGGATCCTGTAGCGTTGAGAAACAAGCAAGAGTTGGTATGCACATTGTGAAATCAACCATGGAATGTCAAGTGGGATTGAATGGGCATAATTTTTAGTCTCTTTATCCGAATAATTATAATGTTTTTCCAAGTCTTAGTTTTGTTGTCTAAGTTTGCAAGGCAATAAACTTGACGGTGACATAGTTGTTAGTTTAGAGTAGGATGTGCTAGAAATATTTTGCTAGAAAACAATATTATCTCAATAATGGGTCGTAGTTTTTCTATACTATATGTTTATTTCCTCATTGTTGTTAGGATATTTAGACACTTAGGAGTTAGTTGAGATCAACTTAGATTTAATGTGTCTTTAGGTAAAAGTGTGTTTATTTATCATGCATTAGTATGCATTTGTAGTTATGTAATCTGAAAATCAAGATATGTTCTAGACAGAGAGTGATTTGATGGCTCATATTCTCTTCGACACTAACGGCTATTGATTGTGGCTTAGCACCCAATTGCTCCATGATCTCTATTTAAAAATCATGGACTGTCATTTATTGAAGATCAATTGTGAGAAAAACTCTGATGTGCAAATTTTCCTTTTGCATTAATAAATTGCCTCAAGTGGCCATGTTGGTTGGGACCATGTGGGAAAACTTCTACCTACCACATGGAACTGTGGTTAGAATTTATACTTTTTTTTTTAAAGGGCATGACTTTCACATCCATAGTTCGTTTTCAGTGTCATTGATTTAAACTGCCTATTTTTTCAAGAGTTTTCCATCCAGACATCTAGTTTAAGATTTTGAATCCATATTACCTACATATTTTAATATGGATACTCCAAGTGATATTTTTCTTACAAATAACAACTACTTCTCATGGACATCCCATATGGAGGATATACTAAGAAGTAAAGGATTGTATCGGATTACCTTGGGAAAAGAAAAAGACCCCATTGATGCTGAAAAGAAAGTGAAATGGGATAATAAAAATGATGAAGCACATGGATTAATCAGAATTTCCATCGCTTCTTATTTGTGGTTTCGTATTCAAGGAATTGATGGCCCAAATGAATCTTGGGATAAGTTGAATAAGGTGTTTGGTAAACACAATGTGATTCAATCCTGCCATCTTGAAAACCAAATAATGTTTATAAGTCGTAATGATTTCCTTGCATTGAAGATTATTTATCTAAGTTCAAAACACTTGGACTTTTACTTAAAGAATGTGAAATAGACATGAAGGGTGATTGATGTATATATTTTATTCTTTCTAAGATTTGTATTGGATATTTTGTGTTTGTATCTACTTTTTATGCCACTATATAAGCTCTAAGGGATTCATACACAAAAGCCTCTCTTGAGTCTTTTTGTGATTCTTTGATTAGAGAGCAAGACAATCTCTTGCATCTTGGAATGATCAACATTGTAGGTACATCCAACAAATCATTGGTGGCTCAATAGAAAGATAAAAACAAGCATACCAAGGAGAAACATCCTCACAACAACAAGCAAAAAAAAGGTCCCAAACCCTCTCAAACAGCTTATACTCCCAATGGAGACAAAGCACCAAAATCAAAAAGTAAGAAGAATGACAGGCATTACATTTTTTATGGGTGAGATGGTCATCTAAAGTCTAAATGTTTAAAAAAAAATGGAGGCCTTAGAAGCAACAATGAATAATCACAACATCGATCTTGATTCTTCTTCTTCTAACTCTTCTAACTCTTCTTCCCATGGACATGTGTTTTCTGCTTCTAGTTTCTCCTTCAATGAAACATCTACTTCTTCT
>ML812784.1:124889-152627 GCA_009831015.1 Picea engelmannii
AGAAATTTGAAATGACAGAATTAGGCCATTTGCATTATTTCCTTGTCCTCCAAGTATTACAAACCAAGGAAGGAATTTCCATTTCTCAATCTAAGTATGCACGTGACATTCTTTGTCACTTTCACATGGAATATTGTTAACCAGCCCCTTCTCCCTTCCAGTATGGAGTTAAACTTGTTGCCACTCGTTCTACACCCAAAGTGGATACCACTTTGTATCGTCAGTTAGTTGGTAGCCTCTTGTATTTAACTCATACATGTCCTAGTATTTCCTTTGTTATTGATATTGTTTCCCGATATATGAAAATAACCCATGAGAGCCATTGGAAAGCAACAAAAAGGATACTTCAGTATTTCTAAGGTATAATTCAGTTTGTGATACATTATATTTTAGGGGGTTTCACTAATTTAGATTGTGTTGGTCACCCTGAGGATTGAAAGTCAACTATAGGTGATCTGTAAATTGTAGTGGATATTCCACTAGAATAGTTCGTCACAACAAATCTTAAACTATTCTGAAATCTCAGATTATGAAATTTATTTCCTTAGATCCCATATTAGTTATTACTAGCTTATCAATCATATTTATGAAAATAACTTAATACAAAAATGGTCAAATCCTGCTAGTAATATAGGATTTCAAGGCTTTCGTTCTATAAGGCAGCCAAGGTTTAAAACTCATGGTAGTCAGGAGGAGTCACCCAAAAAAACTTGTCCATGTTAAGGGTTGGTGTGGGCCAGACCGAATGCGATCCTCGTGTGATTTTGATGACTTATATTCCCCTGGGTCGTGGTTTCTTAAACCACGGGCTAGTCCCATAGGTAAAGGACATGCTAACAAGAAAATAAAAATATGAAAATGAAAGAATGGGAAAAAATGTACACACCATCTAAAAAATTGAACATAAGATGTATCATGGGAAACCCAATATGGGAGAAAAACTAGCTAGAAGGTGAGGTCTATGCTATGCTCTCTTTTCTTCATTTATGGAAATCGAGTACAAAGAAAGAGGCACTCATTATGGAGTTGTCTTGGACATTGTGGCCTGAATGGTTGCTACATAATCTCTTAATTCCTCTATTATGCTCTAAAAATACCACTCTTTGGATGCTTTGCTCAACTATGGAACAAGTACAATAAAAAATAAGGGAACCCCTTTCTCCTCATAGAGGCTCGATATTTAACATAGCCTGACGGTTGTATAGGATTAGGGTTTTGACTTCCTCAACCCTCAGTTAGTGATAAGGTTTGGACCTTCTAGAATGTTCTTGAAAATACACACATGACTAGCCCAACATGTTCGAGTAATGGGGGTTGGTGTGGAATCCACTTGTACCATGGTGGTCAACAAGGTAAGTCAAGTTATGGAAGGAATAACTTTTTCATACCAGCTCTGACTGAGGTGTTGTTTGCACCGTTGGAAAGGTCTTGAAGTGTAGAACATTTTCAAGGTTGTTGGCACAATTTTCAAACATTGTAACCCCCAAAAATAAGGTTTAATGTGTCAAATGGACCTGGAAGGTTTTAGAACCTAATTTTCCAAAATGGGACCTGCCACTAAAATGTCCTTGCAAATTTGTTCCTCCAATCGTTTCCCACCCAGAAAGTACCGACATAGTGATGGGTGTTCTATATGCACTAAATCCCTCAATTAAATTGTCAACCCGAGTAAGTAAACTTAGAGTTGTATCACTATATGTGCCAAGGCAGAAAATCTAGAGGAAGTATGATCTAACTAAGGAGATGGTATATCTAAGGGTTAATCTACTTAAGCAAATACTATCAATGAGCAAACCATATTAAGAACTTTGAACTATTTACCCTAAGTAACTTTTAAACAATGGATCGATGGATTGTTCCTAAAGAAACAAATGAAAACCCTACTTTGGACAAGTTGACCTATTTAATATAATGAGCAACAAAAAGTAATCTGTTCAATATTTTCAACTTAATGAGCAACAACAAGTAAGCAAGTAAGCAATCAAACAACTAACTCATTCAACAAGTAAACCTATCAAAACCATTCAGCAATTAAACTCTATTCTTAAGATAAAACTCATAATCATTTCTAATCTACAAAGGGAAATCTTAACCTACTTAATCAAAAGCATCATGACAATATTCAAAGATTAATAAAAAACTATTCTTAATCTACAATAACAAGAAACTTCAAATATGATGATTATGTCTTCGGTGCCTTATGACATCATGATGGCATCTAACGATTAGTGATAGCTCAAGAGGAATAAATTCAATATTAAATTCTATGGAGAAATGAAAAGTATGAATCAAGCAATCTAACGAGAGCTTAGCCATCATAGAAGAAATATCAACTATCTTGAAAATCCATGTGATCTCTCAATTTATGCATTAATCATCTATAATAAGAAAACACTATTCTACTTAATTCAAATGCACTCTTATGCTAACCTGAGAAAATTCAGACGATTAGAAACTTGCAATTAAAAGATTAATTCCAACTCAAACTTCTAATTAAAACTGCAATTTAAATCTAGAATGGAAATTTCATAAATTAAACCAAGCTAATCCTATTATTAAAAACTCAGATTGCAAATTAAAATGCTTATAAAAACATAATTCAAATTCTACTTCTACCTTAGCATACTACAACAAAATTGATAAGCAAACTAGATCCAGGAAAGCATGACTAAAATTGAGAATTAAATTAACAAAACTCGCAACTATTAATCCATTGAAACTTGTCACAGAAACTCTGTACTCTGTGTTAAACTAATACTCGGTTCTAACTACTTTGTTTTAACCTATAGAAATCCACTTTAACATTTAACACACAACAAGGTTAGTATCTTGCAAGCCATTCACTAACAATTAAAAGACACAACATATTAACAACTATCTCCTACAAGCAACCTGCAAAAGGAGATTTAAACAATTAAATGATGAACAACAAACACACAGTATTTAAAATGATAAAAACACATATAACAGGAAATGAAGGAAATGGTAATTGCACAACTGAAATATGAAAGATATCTATTTAATTATTCACCCAGACCACTGGCGGTCCCCCCAACAGGTCATGGCTACTCCTCAACAACAAATCGTGAGCTAAATCAACACGATTCTCGCATTAAATTAAAAAACGCAGTCTAGTACAAGTTTTCATAAATCTCTGAGTTACACAACAAAATAGATTCTAACAATTCTTAACACTTTGTATGATCACTAATGTGGTATTTATAATGATTACAATTCGAGAGGTTGACCATAGGAAGGGTCGACCTCTTCTAAAAATGGTAAATTCCATTAAATGCGTGCTAACAGCCTTTAGCTTCTAGCAGGGATGATTTTAGGGGCTAAATTTTGCTCATGGGCTAATTTTCCATGGTTTTTCCAAAAAAGAGATTCGTTATTCTAAAAATGATTCGCCCAAATTCTATAGGATAAAATTATTTTACCTTAAAAATTGCCAAAATTTTATACAAACTATATAGAATTCTTAGAAATTTGAATATTTTTACAAAAATGTCGCCAAACATTTATAGTTGGCATATGAAGGATTACTAAGATTCGCCAAGTTTTCTACATTTTAAAATAAATTTCCATTCTTAAAATCATCCCTGGCTTCTAGAAACTGAATGAGCCACTCGACGATTAGCACAACTGCCTAATCCGAGATGTCAAGAGCTCAGTAGTTGGAGGCCACGAGGGTGAACAAAACCCATGTCGACGATTCGCCCAGCACAGGCCGCCAATATAACAACTTCCAACTCTCCCACGCTCCCAGTGTTGGATGTAGTGTCGGACGCAATTCCGGATGAAGTATCAGATTGGGTGCTAGATGGAGTGTTGAACGAGTTACCGGATGGAAAATCGCATGGAGAATTCGTCCTGATATAAAGCTATGATGAATTGATATAAAAACCTTCAAAACTTCTTCAAAATGGTTAAATACACATATAATACCGGTACAAAAAGGATTTAATCATCATCATAAATTAACCAAATCACGATCCCAACATTACCCCCCATTACCCCCACACCTAAGATTTTGTAGGTCCCACTGCAAACAAAAATGAATTTCCCAATATGACTAGACTTTATGAGCAGGGGATGAATTAGCATTAGACACTTCTTGCCCTGAAGACTTTGTCTTGGCCCTCTTGTAGTGTTTCAATTGTGCACAGAGACTAGGATTGTCATTGGTCATTTGATCAACCAATCATTGGAGGGAATTCACCTTTTCTTGTAGTATTGCATTGTCATGGTAGAGATTTCTATCCATGGTCTTCCTCCAATTGTTGCAGTAGCTAATCATTTTCCTGTTGTGATTTTTCAATGGCTGGAGTATGATCAGATATCTCAGAGGAGGTCTTGGATCCCTTGAAGGATGTAGAGAGTCTATTAGTTTTGGGATCTGGTGTAGGCATCTGTGAGGTAGGAGTAACAGGGGGTTTATGAGGGGAAATGGGTTCATATTTTGTTTCTCTATTAGGCTCCAATTCTTCTGCAGACACTTCCCTAAGTCTTTTATGGGGGCTTTCGAGATCTAAATATACTTGGATAGGATCTGAAGTGCCTGGGTGTTTTACATTAGAATTCCCACTTGCATCCTGGGTACTTTTTCAAAAAGATCCTCTTTTGAATCGATTAGCTCCTCTCCTATTTGTGGGGACTACAGGGAAATCTTGTTGAATTTCCTCCTGTAACTTTTTGGGTGCAGGATCAATAGATGTTGATGGAATTGGGGAGTTATCAATAGGATTCTTAGTCTTATTGCCCGATGAGGCTGCAGGGGTATGAACAAGTTTCTTAGTATTTTGTTCTGGTAGATGGATAGCTTGAGTAGGAGGGTTTGGAGTCTTTGGAGAATGGGGTTTGGATGGAGTAACAGTCCCTAGATCAAGTGTTTTCTTGTTGGTCTTGATTGTAAGATGGGGGTTTGAAAATTGATAAATGAACTCATCCCATGTCTTCCCCTATTTTTCCAACTTGGCTATGACAAGTAATTTGATGAGGTCATGGTGGAATAGGCTATTATGAGGATTGGCCACATTCTTTTGTACTAGGGAAGACATCTTCTCAATACTTTTCAATAAGTAAAAAGGGAAATTCAATGGCTTATTGAATTGGAAATGAGCTAATAATCGAAAATGGAAGGCTTTAAAAATAGAATATCTACCTTCACAAGTGATAATTTGGTGATGACTATCAGAGGGTTAATTAGCTCATCCTTAATCCACTCCTTGAAGTATCCCTTAGCTCCAGAGACATTTTGAAAATCAATTTTAAAGACCCTGTTGTAGCTCACATGTGGAAACTAGTGGTGTTTGAACTAGCGGTCTCCAACCCTTGGAAGCTTTGTGGCTGAGGCAATTGATTCCTCAGAGACCAAGAAGGCCAGAGATCCCACGTGTGCCATCCTTCCATCGAATTCGAGGGAGAATTGTAGATAAATGTCGTCATCGTGGCCCTACAAATGGGCCAAGAATGGTCCCCACCCTATGAGAAGGAATACATCCCTACACTTTGTGAGATTGGGGATAGAAAAGAGGTCGGCATAGGAGGACGGATCATATCATTTGGGCATGGTGACAATGTGGAGAATGAACAGAGAGAAAAATTTGGACAGAGGAGCAGAATTGGACAGAGGAGTGGAATTGGATAGAGGAAAATCATAATTGGGCAGAGGATGAGCACAATGCATGAATGGGATATCAATTTAAGCTAACCCGCTGATTTTGAATGCACTCAAGGTGGAGGTGGTTGAATTCATTGATGAATTCATCACACACGAGTTTCCATGTGTGAGTATAAGTGCGTCAATTTCAAATTCGAAGGGTATCTTTTGGAGGCAATCGTAATGATGAAGGAGTTAGATCAATTTCCAAGTCTTCGACTTGGACATTTGGTCACAAAAATGTGTTTAAAAATTGTATCATTTAACTCTCAATTTCCATTTAACTATCTCATCATAGAACTGAACAGCGAAATAAATTCAAATGATTCCTAGTTACCTAAAATCGTGGTCATTTATTGTGTGTATGCACCTCATCTGATCCTTCATATGACGCATCATCCATTCGTCCATATGGCACCTCATATGGTCTTTCAAATGGCACTTCATACGGAAATCCATATGGTACTCCTGTGAAAAATGAAATGTGCTCATCCTGTAATGGATGTTTTATCCATAACACTCAGTCTTAAACACTTTTGATAGTCATAGTGAACAGGAGCAGAGACAAGATAAGAGTGTTTCATTATTACTTGTTTTTCCATCATGCTCACACATCATAACAATATGTTCCTTTATCTCGCATATTATAAGGCCTGTAATCATATTCTATAATGAACAGTCTGTAGAGAAAAACCAGTTAAGTGGTTTGTCGAAGAAATATATAGCAGGTTTATAACACACAGCGAGCATTTCAATAAAATATAGTTGTAAATATAATATCCCATATCATGAAAACAATATACAAAAAAATTTACAAAGATTCTACTTCTTCTTCTCATGGATTATAGATAGGCAGTGTTGTCATTTGTCAGGTCATGAAACCCCTCCCCCACTCCTAAGTATTGTGACACCTCACAATAAAAAATATAGGAAACCAGACAATTCTCCCAATAGCCTAATATTTACAGCTTTTTAAGTGTAGAGATAAATTTCACATATCGGTCTAACGAGATGGTTAGAATATGGCCCCACCTATAGGATAGAATATCCTACATATAGATAAGAAGAGGTAGGTGAGAGAGTTTCAAGGTACTCTCAAAGTTAGTTCCCAATGGCAGATTTATGGAGTTCATTAACCTTATCTTAACCATACATACTTCATGTCAGATTTGTCTACAAGTAATGTCGTACATCAGGACAAGTTTAAGATTTAGGAATTTCTTATTTTTTGTCAGATTATCATCCTCTCTAGGTAGAATGCCCCGCTTCCATCAAGCATGTCTAGTACTCCATCGGGTTTACCTAGTCATACCATAGGTTGGTACCCGTTGCCAGCAAACCTGTTCAATATCGCGGTGGGTTAGCCTCTTACATCCTCAGAGACTGGACATCCATATTTTAAGATTTTAATATAGGATTTCTTTGTGCAAGAAGATGGGGGGGCAGCTCTGAAAAAAACTTTTTTCTCTTTTCTTTTTTTGATTGGGGATGGTATTTATGTTAGAGGATGACTTTCCTTTATATATTCCTTATAGATTGTCCTGATGTAAGGGGTACTTAATCGAATGTGGCCTATCTAAAGATATGATATAATAAATATTTTTAGTGTGTAGTGGATGGTACCATTGGGAAAGAACAGAAAGGTATATTTAGGCTCAACTCACTTTCTTCTTTTTTAAGTTATTGTGATGTTTCCATGGCTAACCGCTAATCAGACCTCCTTGTTACTCTTTAATAAAGATACTTTACTCACTTACTTAGGGTTCTTGGGAAAATTGTACGAGTAACTTCTAAGTTTGATGGTTATGGTATCACTTCCTTATATCTAGTGGTGAAGGTTTAAGAGAAATTGTTATTAAATATGCCTTGCGAAAAAATAGGATGGAAATCTTTGCAAAAATGTGGATAATTACAACAAATAATTATTCAATGCATGCTTAGTAGACAACAAGGTTTAAATATAGAAATATTTTGAAGAAAAATCCTTCTTTTATATATCCTTGAAATTGTCTACTCCTGGCGAAATAAATACCTAAAGAAATCTCTAGAATTGTCTATCAACAAAATTCAAAATTATTTACATATGTACAGTCGAAAATTTAGAAAAAAAAATATTCAAGAACAAGGGAGGACTTCCCCATCTACTAAGGCCAATGCCTTGTCAATTGACACGACCTATAGAAAATCTTCTTTGGAAGTGGGTCTATGATAAAGTTTGAGTCAGTGTCCATTTACTATGAAGGAGAGTTGTCCATCGTTAATTGTTTTGATTTTCATAGCCCCATTGTCATACATGGTTACTACCTCATAAGAACCCTACCACCGAGTGGTAACTTTGCCTTTGGAGGTTTTAAATCGGGAATCAAACAACAAAGCCCAATCACCAGGTTGGAAGTGTTTCTTCTTAATAAACTTGTCATGCCACTTGCTCCTCTGGTTTTGGACTAATATTGTTCGTTGGATAGAATCTTGCTTGATCTCATCCAACTTGTTTAACTATAGGGCTCGCTTTTTATGAGCTTCATCTAATTTTAATCCCAATTTTGTGGTAATATGGAAGGTCCTTACTTGGAATTATATTGGTAGAAGTACTTATTTCCCATACAGTATCTCATAAGGGGTATGCCCAGTGGTGTTTCTCCGGGTGGTTTGATATGCCCACAAAGCCTCTGGAATCTTATCAGCCCAATCTTGATGATGCAATTGAACAACATTAATTAATATAGCTTCCAAAACTTTGTTTGTAGACTCTACCTGACCATTAGCTTGTGGGTGGTATGGAGAAGACTTGCAATGCTTGATCCCATATTCCTCCGTTAGTTCTCTCATCAGGTTGAAAGTGAATTGAGTGCCTTGTAACAATTTCACGAGGAGCACCAAAGTGGGTGAAGATGTCTTCATAAATGAATTCGACGATGGATTTTTCTATAGCCCTGAATAGGGATTTTTCTTCTACCCACTTGGTGACATAATCTGTACAAACCAAAATATAATTTTTCTTACGAGACATGGGTGAAATTGGTCCTACAAAGTCTAGGGCCCATTTCTTGAAAGGTTCTATCATAACTTGGGCACGCAAGGGAATTTCTTCAGTTGACGTGGGTCTTCCTATCCTTTGAAAATTATCGCAACTCCTCACATACTTGGCAGCATCCTTGAAAATGCTAGGCCAATAGTAACCTAAATGTAACACCTTATATGTCATATGTTTTTCAGAAAAATGGCCACCACATGGTCCATCATGAGAACTTCATAGGATTTCTGGTATCTCATCTTCTCGAACACATCTACGAATAATCAAATCTAGACCTGTACAAAAAAATTCATGACCAACCCATGAGTAATTGGCACTTTGCGTAATAATTCTATGGTTTTCACAAGGTGACAAATGAGATGGTAACTTCCTAGTAGAAAAATATTTTTCCATATCTGCAAACCATGGGGTATTTACAGAAAGGGGAAAAAGGTGCTCGTCTGGGAAACTAACATCTACGGGAATATCATCATCCTCATTTTTTATGCATGAAAGAAAAATCATCTACCAAATTCTCCTTTCCAGGTCGGTCAAGAACGGTGATATTAAACTCTTGCAATAGCAAGAGCCACCTAGTCACTCGGCCATCAGTTATGGGTTTATTCATGAGAAATTTGATGGCAGAGTGATATGTATGTACAAATACTTTGTAACCTGTGATGTAGTGGAGAAACTTATTGATAGCATGAACTACTGTCAAGAATTCATTTTCGGTAACTGTATAGTTTAACTCGACACGGGACAAGTTCTTGCTCACAAAATAAATGGCATAGGATTGATGGTCTTCTTTCTGCCCTAATACTCCTCCTATTGCAGTGTCGAAGGCATCAGTGGATATGTGAAATGGGAGAGCCCAAATGGGCCCCCTAAGAACTGGTGCCACAAACAACTTAGTTTCCAGAGTTTCAAAGGCAGTTTGACACTGCTTAGTCCAAAAAACATCAACATCCTTTATTAATAATCCAAACATGGGTGCAACAATCTTTGTGAAATTTTCAATAAATCTTCGATAGTATATGGCATGTCCAAGAAACATTCTCACCTCTTTTTTATTTTTGGGGGGTGGAATTTTTATAATGAACTCAATCTTAGAAGGATCGACTTTAATCCCTTCAGATGAAATGTGATGTCCTAGAACCACTCCTTGAGTCAACAACATTTTACATTTTTCATGACTTAAAGACAGGTTCATTTCTTGGCATATGATAAGGACTTTTTCTAAGTTATCTAAGGCTTCATAGTAAGTATTTCCATATACTGTGAAGTCATCCATGTATACCTCTACACAATCATGAATAAGATCATCAAATATCCCTAGTGCTGCTCGTTGAAATGTGGCAGGAGCATTACATATTCCAAATGGTAAGACCCTATAGGCATAGGTTCCCCAAGGACAAGTAAAGGTAGTCTTGTCCTGGTCCTAGGGTACTATGACAATTTGATTGTACCCTCTATATCCATCTAAAAAGGAGAAATATTTATTCCCTAACATGGTATCCAAGACTTGGTCAATGAAAAGAAGAGGAAAGTAATCCTTTAGAGTGTCCTTGTTAAGTTCCCGGAAATCAACACAAATTCTCCATTTCCCGGTTACTTTATTTGGAACCACTACAAGCGGGGATACCCATTTACTGTCGGAGATGGGATAAATGAATCCAACATTTAATAACTTTTGGATCTCCTCTTTGGGGTTTCCTAACAGGTGTTACTTCCCCCTGGGTATATATGTGATGAATACATGTGTCAAGGTGTATACCCTTCATGTCAGTGTATTCCCAAGTGAATTCTCTTGATTGTTCTTTAAGGACACTTACTAACTTCTTTTGTTGGTCTGCATCTAGCCCGGAATTTATATGTAGAAATTTCCCTAGGCTAATCTCGTAGGGAATGGTATATGATGTGGAAGACCCGTCTATCTTGAAGATAAAATATGTCGAAGACAAAATTGATGGGTCCAACGATTCCTGAAATTCTTCCTCAAACATGTACTCAAATTGGGGAAAATATTGTGGAAAATCAACACACGTGATAGAAAAAATAAATTGGTTTAGCACATTTTACGTTGTGTTTTCCTGAAGTGCCCAGAAAGGATCACTTGCCAACACATCTATTCTCGGTCCTCATTCTTGTATGGACATTCAAACAACCATATATTCTCCATGATAGGTTGAGCTGGTGGATATATGGTGAGATTCTGGATAGAGAGTCTATTTGAGATGGTCATTTCTCCCTCTCTACAACCAACAAATGCATTGGTTGTGGCTAACCAAAGTCTTCCCAAAACAACGGGATGGCCTTTGGTAGGATCCTTTGAGTGGATGAAAAGAAATTCTACTAGGTACTCCCATTAAGCTAAAGTAACTATGATCTATCATATAAAATTCCTTCAGGTATAACCCTAGTCTTATCTGCTAATTCCAAAATGGTTGGGGTAGGTCTAAGAAGAGGTTTTAACTGTAATTCCTCCAAGGTAGTAACGGTCATAACATTGATGGTTTCCCCTAGGTATATGAGAGTGTTCCCAATGGAAACAACATTAATGGTTATGGTCACTACAAGGTTTCTCAGGTTCCCATGTTTTGCTACCTTAGGCTGCTATGATATGTACTCAGAAAGTTCTCCTATCAAATGTAATATTGGAGGATCCTTCTGCTTCCTTCCTAGATTCTTAATACACAATTCTTTGACCACCTTATTGTAGATTAGAATATCTTTAATGGCTTGTATCAAGGGAATCTTGACACAAATATTCTTCAATTCATTCAAGATGTAAAATTTTGGTCGGGTGGTAGGTTTCTCGATTACTAATCTTTCTGGATAAGGAGGGGCCTTCGTAATTTGTGAAGGTTCATTTTTGGTAAGCTTGGGTTCTTGGTCCTTAGGAATAATAACATATTCCCACCTAGTTTTATTCGTTGTTTGTTTGGGGGTTTCATCTTCTTCTTCTTCCTAGATGACCACTAAAGGTCTCTGCCTGTCCATAACTTTTCCCAACCTGAGTTGAATCTCCTGCAATGGAATAGGAGAAATAACATATGTCGGGAAGGTCTGCATCTCAACATTGTGAAGATGTTGAGTGGGATTATTATTGGGATTTGGAATTGGTTATGTCGATAATAATGTTGGTCTTGGGGAGCTTGCATTCTGATATTGTTGCGGTTGTTGTGGAATAGGAGGGAGAGGTGGTGGAACAAAACCTGGCAGAAGCTACGGGATGTTTGGTGGAAACTGAGGGTAAGGATGGTTGGGCATAGGGACAAGTGGAGCTTGAGGGTTCCCTTGGTTATGCCCTCCTCTCCATCCTTGAAGCCAAGGATGGTGATACTGTGTAGACCAGTTTTTCCAAATTGGTGAATTCCACTGTTGTGGTTGTTGATAATAGGGTGGAACTTGAGGCTATAGATCCAGGTAAGTAGGTTGATTTCTAGGCTCCCATGGCCTCCTAGGTGCATAAGAGGACTCCCAAGGATCCCCACTTCTATAGATGGCTAAAAAACTGAGCAATGATGGACATTTTTCAGTTGAGTGGTCATCCATGCAGAATCCATAAACTGAAATGTTATCTAATGGGAATTCCCTCGAGGAATGCTTCCTCCAGCATCTTGGGAAAAATATGCTCGTTGCTGCATTTTCCTCCTCCTGTTTATTTTTAATATTTAGGGTGTCCAACTAGGAACCTATTGTGCTTAAGATATATGTTTTGAAGTTATCTAAAAGGTTCCCTATCTCTACTCTTGTGATACCACCTGAACTAAATGGTTTCAAGTTTCTACTATAAGGATCCCAAACATTCTTCCCTATTTTAGCTCTACTCCTCGAGTAATTTTTACACATTTCATAGATTTCAGAAAATGGTTTATGGGAGATGTCACCTGATGCCATCAGGTTAAGTATCTCTAGGTATTCCTTTGAAATCCCCTTAAGTAAAATATCCCTAACTACATCATTTGGAAGGTCATGGTACTGCGATTTCTGTGAGATATAAGGAAATTCGTTCCATATAATCCTCAAGATTATTGTCCTCTAACTGTTTGATTTTGAAATATAATTTTGAGAATCCTTAGAATTGCAGTAATCTTGGTACTTCTTAAGGAATATATCTTTCATGGCTTCCCAAGATCTAATACTAGATTCTCCCAACCCCATGAACCATCTTAGTGCAGAGTCCTTGAGGGTGGTAGGAAAGAGTTTTAGTTTCTAGGCATCTTGTAAGTAGTTGTAGGTCCTACACAAGATGTCGAACTCAAATAGGAAGGTATCCGGGTCTTCACTACTTTTGCCATAAAAGGTGGGCAGTGCTGAGAGGGGAATATTTTTCATATTGACATTTTGTGTGGTGTCCAAAATCGGAAACCCGAAGGTAGTTTCGGTTTGGTTTTCAGCTTCTTTTCCCTCCTTGTGTCTTACATTGTTGTGATCCTCCTGATCATCCATACTAGTTTGGTTTCCAAAAAGAGAGTACCAAGATGGTTTTATCCTTGAAGATAACAAAGTATCCCAAGGTTCTTGTCTAAGAAAGGTATCCCTCTGATGGGAAGGTCTTCTAACTGGTTGGATGTTTGGGACTCTACTCGATCCGGTTGAGATTATTGGAGCCAAAGTTTCTATGTCAATTTGAGAAACAATTATATTGGTTGAACTACCAAAAAAAATATTCACCTGTTCAGGGTCTATGATGTTTACAAATTTAGGGTCTCCTGATGGTGGTAAAAAAACAAAGGTTGTGTTGTTTGGTTCTATGGAAGGCTCGAGTGGTTTTTCCTCCTGTCCCACTATTATTGATGCTTCGATTTTTTGTTCTATAGTGCTCCTTGTTTCAGTCTCTTCAGAGACCGCTTTAGCTCTTTGGGTTAAGCTAGCTCTTATTTTTTGGTATCGGTCTACGGAGTTTATGAGTGGAATGTTCCTTCCCCTGAAAATGTCAGAAGGAATCTTGGTCGAAAGGTATGATTTGGTTTTAATGTATTTAACCTTTGGGTCCCTAGGTTTGTTCATGAAAGCAAACAAAAAAGAAAAACTACCATTGGGTTTGGGTGAACCTGTTATAACAGATGCACAAGTTCTTACCTCTCATCTTAAATTTCCCTCGTCACCAAACTAATGCTAAGGTTCAGAAAGGATCTATCTCCTATTTATTTCCTACCTTAAAACAACTCCCCGACAACGACACCAAAAATTATCGGTGTTCTATATGCACTAAATCCCTCAATTAAATTGTCAACCCGGGGTAAGTAAACTTAGAGTTTTAGCACTATATGTACCAAGGAAGAAAATCTAGAGGAAGTATGATCTAACTTAGGAGATGGTCTATCTAAGGGTTAATATACTTAAGAAAATACTATCAATGAGCAAACCCTATTAAGAACTTTGAACTATTTACCCTAAGCAACTTTTAAACAATAGATCAATGGATTGTTCCTAAAGAAACAAATGAAAACCCTACTTTGGACAAGTTGACATATTTAATCTAATGAGAAACAACAAGCAATATTTTCAATCTTTTCAACTTAATGAGCAACAGCAAGTAAGCAAGTAAGTAATCAAACAACTAACTCATTCAGCAAGTAAACCTATCAAAACCATTCAGCAAGTAAACTATTCAAAACTATTCAGCAAGTAAACTCTACTCTTAAGATAAAACTCATAATCATTTCTAATCTAAAAAGGGAAATCTTAATCTACGTAATCAAAAGCATCATGACAGTATTCAGAGATTAATAAAAAATTATTCTTAATCTACAATAACAAGAAACTTCAAATATGATGATTATGTCTTCGGTGCCTTATGGCATCACAATGGCATCTAATGATTAGTGATAGCTCAAGAGGAATAAATTCAATATTACCTTCTATGGAGAAATGAAAAGTATGAATCAAGCAAGCTAACAAGAGCTTAGCCATCATAGAAGAAATATCAACTATCCTGAAAATCCATGTGATCTCTCAATTTATGCATTAATCATCAATAATAAGAGAACATTATTCTACTTAATTCAAATGCACTCTTATGCTAACCTGAGAAAATTCACATGATTAGAAACTCGTAATTAAAAGGTCAATTCAAACTCAAACTTCTAATTAAAATTGCAATTTAAATCTAGAATGGAAATTTCATAAATTAAACCAAGCCAATCCTATTATTAAAAACTCAGATTGCAAATTAAAATGCTTATAAAAACATAATTCAAATTCTACTTCTACCTTAGCATACTACAACAAAATTGATAAGCAAACTAGATCCAGGAAAGCATGACTAAAACTGAGAATTAAATTAACAAAACTCGCAACTATTAATCCATCGAAACTTGTCAAAGAAACTTTGTACTTTGTGTTAAACTAATACTTTGTTCTAACTACTTTGTTTTAACCTACAGAAAACCACTTTAACATTTAACACACAACAAGGTTAGTAGCTTGCAAGCCATTCACTAACAATTAAAAGACACAACATATTAACAACTATCTCCTACAAGCAACCTGTAAAAGGAAATTTAAACAATTAAATGATGAATAGCAAACACACAGTATTTAAAATGATAAAAACACATATAAGAGGAAATGAAGGAAATGATAATTGCACAACTGAAATATGCAATCTATCTATCTAAGTATTCACCTAGACCACTGGTGGGGCCCCCAGCGGGTCATGGCTACTCCTCAACAGCAAATCGTGAGCTAAATCAACACAGTTATGGCATTAATTAAAAAAACGCAGTCTAGCACAAGTTTTCATAAATGTCTGAGTTACACAGCAAAATAGATTCTAACAATTCTTAACACTTTGTCTGACCTGTTGATACTAAGAGGGGGGTGAATCAGTATCAAGTACAATTTAAAACCTTTTTCAATGTATACTTAAACCATTCAATTATATCCAAAGAGCAATGAACAATAATATAAGAGTTACACCAATACACCACATTACACCATGCACAATATATGAGAAATAATCAATAGTTATTGTTCAAGGGAAATAATGACTTCCAAAGGTAGCTACAGCTTCCAAATGTAAAGGGAGGGATAAACCTCCAAGAGGAATATACAATCCTCCAATATCAATAGAGGGTTTAACTCTCCATCCTTGCCCCTTCCTTCCACCAAAGAATATATGAGAGATAATAAAACTTTACATTAAATCATCACCATCAACCAACCATCACATAGAACCTGATAATGCTTCATGAGAACTCTTCAACTTCTGAAATTCTTCAATTCTTGGAATACTCTGATTCTGTAGATAATATTACTCAATGTATTTTCTGAAACTTCTCCAAGTTTCACTCCTTGAATCCTCCCCAAAAGGAAGTTATAGAAAGAATGGTAGACCTTATTCAATTTTGGTTTATTCAAGAAACCGAACATGTACAGAATTCCCCGTGCTCAATATTAACATCAGATTCTGAAACTTGCACACAAGAAACTAAAATCGGTATGCTTTCCAATGAAATTGTTCACACGTCATTTGGATTCTCTATGAAGAAGTTATGACTGTTTTACCCGGAACACCTTAGAACACATCACCAAAAGACTTCATCCTCCCTTGAAATCTGACCTTCTTTACTTCTGATTTCCTCTGAAATTCGACTTGTATTTCAAATGAATGTATAATGATATTTATTTATACCATTTATGCCACTTCCTTTTAACATTAGGGCCGACCTGACACTTTCTTATTTTGTAATTATTTTCTTTAATTATCTTCGGGGCCTACATGTACTTCTTTCTTCAATTCACTTTGTCATCTTCAAAAATTCATTTCTCCTCAACCATGAGGATCCATGTGACATTCCACATACCACCGGAAACAACATGATGTATACTATCCATTCATGGTTGTTGTATCTTCATGTGCATTTACGTTCATGTCCAAATACCTTCATCAATATTGCGGTCCAAAACCAATGACTAGGGTTGACATCAATGACAACAACCAATCTTCCAACATGACCACTACTATGGTATTTATAATGATTAAAATTCAACAGTTCGACCACTAGAAGTGTCAACCTCCTCTAAAAATAGTAAATTCCATTAAATGCATGCTAAGAGCCTTTAGCTTCTAGAAACGGAACGAGCCACTCAACGATTAGCACAACTGCCTAATCTGAGATGTCAAGAGATCAGTAGTTGGAGGCCACGAGGGTGAACAAAACCCATGTCGCTGATGCACTTAGCATAGGCCTCCAATATAACAACCACCAACTCCCCCACGCTCCTAGTGTTGGATGAAGTTTAGAACGCAGTGCCGGATGAAGTACCGAATTGGGTGCTGGATGGAGTGTCGAACAAGCTACCGGATCGAAAATCGCATGGTGAATTCGACCTGGTATAAAGCTATGACGAATTGATATAAAATCCTTCAAAACTTCTTCAAAATGGTTAAATACACATATAATACCGGTATAAAAAGGATTTAATCATCATAATAAATTAACCAAATCACGAGCCCAACACATAGATGAAATATTATATGATGATCCAATCCAGATCATACCTCCCCATTTAGGGAGGCTTTTGGTCCCCAAAATATTTACTAAATGAGGTGACGAAAATTTTCCTCTCACTACAAGGAAAATACCTTTTAGCAGAGGTTATAGCGGAGGATTCTAGTGTTACAAAATTGGCAAAAATTGTCAAAAATACCTCTGTTACAACATCTGTTTTTTATAGCGAATGTTTTTGCGGATACTATAACAGAACTTGATTATAACTAAAAATATCTGGGTGGTCGGAGGTGTTATAACCCTAATTTGCACCATACATTCTTACCTGGCATCAGGCCATCTCAAATCCCTTCTTTGCCAAAGCACTGCTAAACAACTCTTTAAAAACCTCTTTTATAAAGGCCCACACGCCCTACTCCATTACTTCACATGTGTACACGCTAGCTGACCTAAAACAGCCCGCGTGGACCGACAAAAGCACGAAAAAATAAAAGTTGTCGACGGAACACACAGCTTTGGGTGAGTTAACTGAAACTCTCGTCCATGCATGGCCGAGGGTTCGTCCAAATACCTAGCTTCTTCTAGCCTATAAAAGAAGGGTTAGGGGTCCTATTTGGGGGAGGAGAATAAGAGTAAAGAAACTTTGCCCAATTGCACATTCCCATTGTCCCAACCCTTTAGCCATCCTTGTGCAAGAAGAGATACAAAGCAAAGACATTGGAGGACATTTGAAGAGGAGCCCAAGATCAGGATTCGCGGAGCAGTGGATAGTATCGACATTGTAAGTTGATTCATTAAAGTTAATAATAAAGAAATGTTTTTCCCGTCCCACTATATGAGTTCTTCATAGTTCAATAAATATATGTTTGAATCCCTAACCCATTAGTTTGTAGGTAAAATGAATGTGTATTTTGTTACTTGTTTTGTATGCAAGTCATCCTTGGGAGGAGAGTTTCCAACAAGCGGTCAAGCGTGAAGAAGGATTGACATCGACCATCCGGAGCAAGGTATGTTGGTCTAACCATGTATTCACTGAAAAGAAATGGGGATTAGGTTTGGGGATGAAGGTATAAAGTAGGTTTCTTTTGGTCATATATGCATGCATAATATAACCCTATTTGCTAGTTCGTAGGGGGATCTCCCACCACAACAGAATTGGTGACCATACTGGGGAAGTCTCTAGGGTTCCTAGGAGTATTTTTGGGTAGTTTTAAAACACTAGTTTTCTTGCCTGTTTTTTGAAGTTTCTGCAAAGTCTGAGCTAGCAGGGAGTCTGGTTTTCCATACCAACTATCTTTGTTATTTGTTTGACTATGTTTTTTTCGAGACCCGCAGAGGTACATGCGGCCTGCATAAGGTCTGCACGCATGTACCCGTGCACTACTCTCTTACAGCCCATGTGTAAACGCTAGCTGAAGAAGTAGAAGTAGCGTGTAGATTCCAGAAAATTTTTGAGGTAGTCATCCTCTTCCCTGTCAGAATCAGTCATTCTCAGGGGTTTTCTAGAATTGTTTCTAAGTCTTGGTTGTTTGCAGTCTTGTCTCAGATTGGTTTGTTTTACGATTTTTTTTCCTTACATTGTTTGCCTTTTCTTGTTAAAGAGAGTGTCTAAGCCTTCAAGAGATCATGGTTCTCAATATCAGTGGTCTCTTCCTGGTTTGGATTGTCTGGTTTTAGTTGTTTTAGAGCTTTAGAGATACACGCAGCATGTATAAGGCTAGCACACATGTACACGCCCTCTGGCTCTACACAGCTCGTGTGCACACGCTTGCTGTTGGATTGTCAGTAGTGTGCTTATGCAGGATAGTTTTTGTTGAGGGTAAGGTAGTCATCCTTTCCCTTGACAAGAGTTAGACCTCTAAGGTTTTTGAATCTCTTTCCTAGCATTCAGTAGCTTAGGGTTGATCTTAGCCTTAGCTTGCTTTTTTCATTTAAAAGTTGTCATTAAAAAAATTTCTTTAGGGTTTTTAGACAAGTGTGAGAGTCATTTTTTAAGTTGCTAGTGCGTGATTTCTTGAAGTGATTCTTTGCGATCTGCGATAAGGCCAGAATTGTTTTTCTTGTTTTTTTACTTGTTGGTGTTTTTCCTTTTTTCTTTATCAGCATTTAAATAAAATATATATATATATCTTTCATTTTCTTGTTTGGTTGAAAAGTGTGATTTTGCATTATTAGCCAGGGAAAAATCTTTGTTTTCTTAAGTTATTGATAGTTTACTTAGATTGTAAGTAGCTCGTAGTTGAGTGAAATCCTTCTTTAAGTTTGTTGATTCAAAAGATCTTAGAAAAATAAAAATAAAAATTTGAAAAGTTGTTGAAAATTTGCGTTAAGTGAAAAATTTTGTTTCCAGCTTTCTATTCATTTTTTACTTTCATCTTTCAAACATCATTAGTTTCACTTCCATACCCCTTGACATAATACAAGCCATAAAATTAACGCTAAATCTAAAATTTATTATATTTTTATGTTTGTAGGGTTAACCAACTAGTTCAGGATTAGGGCCTTGGATTAGGTTGGAAAGGAAACTCTTCAAGGCCATTAAAATCAAACATCGGAATCTGAGTTAGGGAGTGTCCAAGTCCAGTATCGTGAAAGTTATCCAGGACCCCCCTCTAACACAGGGGATAAACACGAGGTTGTGTGTGGAAAGGTAGTGGAGATAGCCCCTCCAAAGTTGGACCAATCGTAGTGGAGAACACATATAAAGAGATTGTTTTGGGATTCCATCGATTGCATTTGCCACGGGGCTTTGTGGGTCTCGAATCCGTTCGAGGTCCTCAGTTGTATTCTGGACCACTTGCTTTCAATACCCTTGACAGGTTTCGGGCTCGATACCCTGCTCATTGTGGTCTACCTGACTTTCGACTATACCCTCCTGGTGATTGTTCGCACGCTGGCAACCTAGTTGCCTATCTTTTTTAGGGACATACACAGGTGACTATGGGGGTATACCACGGTACCTAGGACAGACATCAGGCCACTCTTTGCAGAGTATACCTGGAGGGTGATTCCATTTTCGAGTTGCACTTGCACCGGTAAGTTGTTCTAGTGTTGGTTGTTGTAATTGTTCTTCCAATTAATTTAGTGTTTGCATGTCTTATCTTCTAGGGACTTTTTTAGTGCGTGTTGTTTTTTAACGATTAGACTACCCTAGTGTGTCTTTGATATTCTCATGCAGTGGAGGATCATGAGCTCCGTCAGTCACGAATGCTTCTTGGCCTGTCGTCGGTTACACTAGAGCCACCCCTGCCACCACTAAGGTGAAAGCTAGACCAACAAGGGTCTTTTGAAGCAACCGGGTCACAAGAAATTTTACCCGACCAACATCCAGAGGAATCAACCATTTTAGACCTTGGAGCGCAAGCTTTTGGTCTGGTTGAAACCTCCACCACTGATCTTTTGGCACCCACCATCCTACCGATTCATCCTTACGAGTGCCAGACAGTGTCGCATGTAGCAATGGAAACAAATGTTGTTACTCCTTCTGGGAATTCTTCAATTCCCACTATGGTTGTCACCACAAGAGAGTTTCCACCTACTAACCCACCATCACCAGTCTGAGCCACCATGGTCTCAACCACCTCTACATCGCACAGTGGTTCGATCCTGTCTTTGGCGGTGGCCACAACCCCTTTCACACCAAGTGTAACAGACCCTTCGTTCTCATACGGGATGCCTAGTTCAGGTACAAGTCCTGTACTTTCCTACTCCACTTCACAGACTTCAGGTCTGGGGGTAGGGAGCTCTAACGCTCCTCTTCAAGGACACATGGGGAGAATTCCTGCTCCTTTTAACGTTTTTCCTTACAAGGGAGGTCATATACCTCCTTCGTCCCCTTCACTCGGTGGCTCGCATCAACAAACCGTCGGGCAACCTGCACACCATAGTTTACTTGGAGCGGGGAGTCAAGGACCACCTTCGCATAATATGTTGGTAGGTTCGACACCATTTTCTTTGTTCGATGCATTTGGTTACAATGCCTTCTCGTCAACTACTTTCCCAACTAGGGACAACCCCGGTTTCAGACAACCTATTCCTATGTAGGGTACCATTCCTGCATAGGGGGCACACCCAGGAACTTCTTCCGCAGCAGGGCCTTGGAATTCTTGGCAGGGATCAGTTCCCTCGTCAGGAATGTTGATCTGGGCTAATTCTTTTCATAATCAATGGAACCTCGAACAAAGCAGTATTCCTATCCCCACAAAACCGACATGGAGCAATCCTTCCCAAAGTCCTTTGAATGTAATGCATGCCCAACCATCTATGTCCTATTTCGGAAATCCGTCGATGATGTCTCCTCACAGGAAAAATCCTTATGTTGGCCATGGCCATGGTTTCTACCAAAATCCAGGCCCACAGCCAAACTTTTCCTGGCAACCTGGTGCTAGTCAAACACTAGGCCCCTTTTTCCCAGGTTATCACCAACAACCCAAATTACCCTTCCTAGCAACCTTTCATTTTCCAAACTTGACAAGGTTATTGAATGACCCTATCTGTCACAATCTGTGTTGGCCTCCTATGCCGATGAAGTTTCCTTCAGACATCCCAAAGTTCAAAGCCAAGCCTAACGAAGATCCAGAAGATCATGTGACTACCTTCCATATTTGGTGCTCATCTAACTTGTTGAAAGATGACTCCGTACAGTTGTGATTCTTTCAACGTACTCTCATTAGGAGTGTCATGAAATGGTACACTGATCTCGACCGCTCAAGATACTCTTCCTTCAGTGAACTAGCGATGGCTTTCCTAAACCATTTCCAGTTGCTTGTGAGATACGATGTTGGCATCGAATTGCTAGCCAATTTCTCACAAACTAAAGCGGACCATATCTCTGATCACATTCGAGAATGGAGACACAGAAACAGTTTAATTAAGGTACCAGTCCCACCATCATTCTTGCTCGAGTGGTTTCTTAAGTCTTTGGTCCCACAGTTTTCCAAAGACGTCGCGACGTCGGGAGTATTTTCCGAAGAAGACGCCATCATGAGAGCTCAAAAAATTGAGCTAATCTATTCTCAGTCTGGTTTATTATACGAGATATTTCCAGATGCACTATGCTCAATACTTGATAAAACCAGATAGAGAGCTGGACCACATGTCGATGGCATTGTCGATTCAGCACAAACAAAGCCTGTTGATAAACTAATGAATCAGTTGCAACAATTGTCTATACAACACACAACGGCCAGCCAAACTACTACTTTGGCTGCTCCCCCTACCAAAACGTCGAATGTAATCACAGTGCAATCGACTAATCCAAAGGCCACCCAGCAACCTGAAGGACAGAAAAAACAACGAAAGAAGGGTAAGCAGGATAAAAAAAACCTATCGATAATGCTGGCAAGGAAAACACTGAGAAATGGAAGGCGAGGTATCCATGCAACTTGTGTGCGGAAGACCACCCAACCCATCTATGTCCTCATCTTGCAGATGCCCAAAAGTTTGTGGAACAGCAACAGCCTCATGTGTTAACCAATCCTTTTCAACATGGGCAAAATCTAACTCAAGCCTCTGTAAGCACAGAAGGGGGCAGCCAAGGACCCTCTCCGTCTTCAACCAACCCCACATCTGTGAATGTATATATGGTGAAGGGTGATTCTTTTATATCGACTAGAGTGCATGACTATAGTAAACCAAGCACTTCTGAGAAGGGAAAAGAAGTTGAGCTCCCATCTCTTCCTCTACAGATTGAGAAGACGTTGGGTGAAACAATGACACACATCCCCAAATATGCGTTCAAAAAAAATTCTCACAACCCAAACACAAGGGCCACCCAGAACTATTATGTGGTAGAAGAATTATCACAAACCCCTTGTGTGATGTCCGCTTTGGAGGTCCTCCAAAGTTTCCCTTCCCAAAGGAAATCCTTGTTAACCACTTTAGGATCTATCGAGACTTGTAATCTGAGTACAATCATGCTAGATACAACCAACCTGAAACCTCGTCTCCCTTACCACGTATCATTTCAGATAGTAGTGGCTTATCCCATGAAAACTTTTACTTAAAATATTTTTCACACGGTGGTCGATGAGGGAGCCTCGACATGCATTATGTCGTTGGCATGTTGGAAGGTTGTTGGCCAACCCATTTTGTCTCCATCACCTACTCTCCTCACTTCTTTCGGCAGTCGTTCATTCCGACCACATGGTATAATTCCCTCTTTCCCCGTGTAGTTAGGAGGGAAGATCGTGTGTGTCAAGGTAGAGGTAGTCAATGCTCCCCTCGACTATAACCTATTGTTAGGAAGGAGTTGGACTTATGCCATGCAAGTTGTGGTTGCTACATTTTTTCGGGTCTTATTGTTTCAACATGAGGGCTAGATAGTGACCATCGATCAATTGTCTTTCTCCAAACCTGACCCTTCATTGGGGGAATCCACGGTCCCGATGATCGATAATCCTCAAACAGGTGTAGTCAACGTAGGGGTTGGTTTGTGCCCATATTTGATGGGAACCTTCGATTACCCGCCCCCTCAAGGTGATATCAAGTTTATATTCAATCACCATAAGGTTTAGATTTTTGAATTTTTGTCATTCCGCATGACTTACTTCGACGATCCATGAATACTTCCTTCCCCATCGGCCATGATGGATGGGACAGGGCACCCGGGCATGTCCATGCCCTTGTTCGCAGCTGAATTAGCGTACTCTTTAGTCTAGAAAGATTCATCCAACACTGATCCAACTCCCGCACGAGAGTTTGATCCATTTATGGAGCCTATTTGGGCTCAGTTTTCTCTTGCTCACAGCGATTCATTAGACTTAGTCTTGCCCACTGATGAAGCTATAATTGAGGCAATGACTATTCCAAACAAACCCTGGGAAGATCTTCATCACATATCATACTTCCTCCCAGTGTTAAGTAGAATAGAAGCTAGATAATTCACCTTGACTATGACGGGAGATAGGTCTTGTCCCATTAATCCCCTAGCTACACAAAAGGTTTATGTTGAGGGTAATATGGAAACTATCACTGAAACCTTACCGATCAATATCTCCCGAAACCCTGGTGTCATGGAGAATGTTTTCATCGGAGATGACTGCTCCCCCGGAGAGATTCAAACCTACACGGATCTTTTTAAATAATTCTGTGACGTTTTCTCCTGGTCTTACAAGGAAATGCCAGGCATCGATCCAAAAATAGTTGAACATGAAATCACAACTTATCCAGATGCCAATCCTGTCTAGTAGAAGCTTCGTCTAGCTAACCCCAAGAAAGCAGTAGCCATTAAGGTTGAGGTTGAGAAACTTCTCAAAGAAGGTTTTATCTACCCTATCCATTTGACCCAATGGTTGTCAAACCCCGTGCCAGTCAATAAGATACAAGGCACAATTCATGTATGTATAGACTTTCGTGATTTGAACAAGGCCTGTCCCAAAGATAATTTTCCCACACCATTCATCGACCAGATAATTGATGAATGTGTGGGTTGCGAGGCCTTCTCTTTCATGGATGGTTTTTCGGGATATAATCAAATACAAATCAAACCCGAAGACCAGCACAAAACGACATTCATCTGTCCATGGGGTACATTCATGTATCGTAAGATGCCTTTTGGTCTCAAAAATGCTAGAGACACATTTCAACGGGCCATGTCTTTTTCTTTCCATGACCTCAAACATATAGTCGAGGCCTATTTAGATGATTTACCATCTCGATCTCGCAAGAGAATAGATCATCCCACACACCTCTGACTTATCTTTGAGCATTGTCGTTACTTCCGGATTTGCTTGAACCCAAACAAGTGCAGCTTTTGCGTAACATCAGGATGATTGTTAGGTTTCATAGTGTCAACAATAGGGATCATGGTCGATCCTCTCAAGGTTGAGGCAATAATTCAGTTTCTCCCCCCACGCACAATCCTTCAACTTCAGAGTCTCCATGGCAAGGAAAATTTTCTAAGACACTTTATCGCTAACTATGCCGAGATCACCAAGGGCTTTGTGCGCTTACTTAAAAAAGGTGTTCCCTTTTATTGGGATGATGCCGCTCAATGATCTTTTTCTTCATTGAAACATGCACTCACAACTTCCCCTCTGCTCCGGCCACCGAACTATAACAAGGATTTCTTATTATATCTAGTTGCAGCAGAGTCAACCATTGGCATGGTCTTAATTCAGGAAGATGACTTGTTATTAGAATATGTTATCTATTATCTGAGTCGAGGCCTCGTAGGATTGGAACTCAATTATTCTCGTATCGAAAAACTTGTGTTGGCAGCAGTCCATGCTGTTCAACGATTCTGTCATTATGTTTTGTTTCGTAAGATCACCTTCATTGTTGTCATGAATCCATTTCAGTGCATGTTGACACGATGGGTAATAGGTGGAATTATCAGTAGATGGATAGTTATCCTCCAGGAGTTTGACTTAGATTTCATTTCAGGGAAATCCAAAAAGTCACTAGTCTTCGCAGAACTTATTTTGGAACTTCCAGTTGAGTCAGGTGATCTTGTGCCAGAAGAGTCGCCTATCAAAGGAGATATGTTTTTATCACCTCTTCCGATCCCTAGTATGGAGATATCCTAATCTATCTCTAGTCTTTGAAGTGCCCCACCATTGCTTCTCGTGATGAGCGTTGGCGCATACGCCATCAGGCTAAGAATTATCTCATACTCGATGATACATTGTATCGGAGAGGTGTAGACTGCATCCTACACCAATGTCTCACTCACGACGAAGAATTTATCATGATTAACGATTTCCATACCAGAGCTTGTGGTGGTCATTTGTCTGGGTTGGCAACATCCCAAAAGATTCTATGAGCAGGTTACTTCTGGCTGACACTTATCAAAGATTGTATCGAATCGGTCAAGAAGTGTCATCCATTCCAAATCTTCTCTCGGAAGATGAGGGCACATCTCGCTCCCATGTTTCCTATCATCACAGTTGGTCCCTTCACCAAGTGGGGGATTGATTACACTACATGCAAACCTCCTTCATCACGGGGGCACCGCTATATCATCGTAGTTGTAGACTACTTCACAAAGTGGGTTGAGGCTATGCTAACGTTTAAAGATGATGGAGAGACTGCAGCTCTCTTTTTATTCAACCAAATAATAGCAAGGTTCGGCGTCCCAAGGGAGATTTTCACTGACCATGGAAGTCACTTTCAGAACCAGATGATGACCGAGTTAACATCAAATATTGGGTTACGGAAGGAACATTTATCACCCTACTACCCCCAAGAAAATGGTCATGTGGAAGTTGTGAACAAAACTCTTAAGACCATTCTACAGTCAACGATCAACTCATCCAAGTCAAATTGGCATTTGATGTTATACTTAGCATTATGGGCTTACCGAACGTTTGTTAATACTACAACCAGTTTCTCACCTTTCCAACTCATTTACGGGCTGGAGGCAGTCTTGCCTATCGAATGTCAGATCATGTCTCTAAAGTTGGCAGTACAGTTATTTCCAGACACTTATCCACTTGAAGAACGGTTAGTATACCTTGAGCAGCATCGTGATGCGGCCCTGGCCAATGAGGCTCACAAACATAAGGTAAAGTGGCAGTATGATAGGTCTGTTCATCCTCGGATTTTCTCTGAAGGTGACCTTGTCCTGGTCTATGACCAAGATAAGGACCCCCTGGGGGCAGTAAAATTCAAACCCATGTGGTTCGAACCTGTTAAGCCCTAATATTGGCTCATTACCACTTAATTGGGGCATATTAGATTAGTAATGTTATTTTATTTATGTCGGCTTTAGGCCATTAGTTGTAATTTCGATTAGTAATGTTATTTTATTTATGTCCGCTTTAAGCCATTAAACCTCCTAGTCTCCTATATATACCAAGGAGACATTTTCATTTTGAATCATCTTGTACTTGAACATTTAAGTGGGGTAAAAGGAGGTTTCCCCCTCAAAGAGGCTTATTATCTGATATTATCTCTTTTTCAAGGCGTTGAGTACTTTTTCTGAGGTTTTTCTATTCTATATTGATGTTTGGTTCTTAACATATGGTATCAGAGCTCAAGGTCTTGGGGTTTCGCTGCTACATCTGAGATACCGTGGCATTTTCTCTATCACTTTTTTTCTACAATGTTTCAGAAGGAAAGGCATGGAGGGTATTTAGAATATGGATCAAGGTACGTTGGGTTAAAAATTTAGCTCCTGAGGCCTTATACTTTCGGAGATATAGCATGTACAAGATAGGGTTCTGGAATCATCCTGAAATGAGTCTTTGTAACATTTTCGCTATAAAACAATTTCTGTAACGTTTCAGACCCTGAAATCTGGAGGCCATTTACAGAAATTAGTTTTTTATCTTTGGTAAAAATTTCATCTTCTGGGTCATCATAAATTTGTATATACACCTTCTGTAAGATAGGGTATCTGACTAGTCCTATTGGCTAGTTTCAAGTAGGTGTTCCAGGTAAAACAATCATAACTTCTTCCTAGAGTATCCAAATTGGGTGGGACTGGTTGCATTGGATAATGGATAGTATGTGGTATTTTGGGTGCGAGTTTCAGAATTTTATATCAATTCTTTTGTGCGGGGCACACTATACAAGTGAGATCTCCTGAAAAGGCCAAAAATCAGCAAGTTGTGGGGAAGTTATCATAAATTCCACTTGGAACATCCAATTTTGAT
>ML812784.1:161078-171430 GCA_009831015.1 Picea engelmannii
ATATAATACCGGTATAAAAAGGATTTAATCATCATAATAAATTAACCAAATCACGAGCCCAACACATAGATGAAATATTATATGATGATCCAATCCAGATCATACCTCCCCATTTAGGGAGGCTTTTGGTCCCCAAAATATTTGCTAAATGAGGTGACGAAAATTTTCCTCTCACTACAAGGAAAATACCTTTTAGCAGAGGATATAGCGGAGGTTTCTAGTGTTACAAAATTGGCAAAAATTGTCAAAAAGACCTATGTTACAACATCTATTTTTTATAGCGAATGTTTTTGCGGATACTATAACAAAACTTGATTATAACTAAAAATATATGGGTGGTCGGAGGTGTTATAACCCTAATTTGCACCATACATTCTTACCTGGCATCAGGCCATCTCAAATCCCTTCTTTGCCAAAGCACTGCTAAACAACTCTTTAAAAACCTATTTTATAAAGGCCCACGTGCCCTACTCCATTACTGCACATGTGTACACGCTAGCTGACCTAAAACAGCCCACGTGGACCGACAAAAGCACGAAAAAATAAAAGTTGTCGATGGAACACACAGCTTTGGGTGAGTTAACTGAAACTCTCGACCATGCATGGCCGAGGGTTCATCCAAATACCTAGCTTCTTCTAGCCTATAAAAGAAGGGTTAGGGGTCCTATTTGGGGGAGGAGAATAAGAGTAAAGAAACTCTGCCCAATTGCACATTCCCATTGTCCCAACCCTTTAGCCATCCTTGTGCAAGAAGAGATACAAAGCAAAGAAGTTGGAGGACATTTGAAGAGGAGCCCAGGATCAGGATTCGCGGAGCAGTGGCTAGTCTCGACATTGTAAGTTGATTCATTAAAGTTAATAATAAAGAAATGTTTTTCCCGTCCCACTATATGAGTTCTTCATAGTTCAATAAATATATGTTTGAATCTCTAACCCATTAGTCTGTAGGTAAAATGCATGTGTAGTTTGTTACTTGTTTTGTATGCAAGTCATCCTTGGGAGGAGAGTTTCCAACAAGCGGTCAAGCGTGAAGAAGGATTGACATCAACAATCTGGAACAAGGTATGTTGGTATAACCATGTATTCACTGAAAAGAAATGGGGATTAGGTTTGGGGATGAAGGTAGAAAGTAGGTTTCTTTTGGTCATATATGCATGCATAATATAACCCTATTTGCTAGTCCGTAGGGGGGTCTCCCACCACAACAGAATTGGTGACCATACTGGGGAAGTCTCTAGGGTTCCTAGGAGTATTTTTGGGTAGTTTTAAAACACTAGTTTTCTTGCCTGTTTTTTGAAGTTTCTGCAAAGTTTGAGCTAGCAGGGAGTCTGGTTTTCCATACCAACTATCTTTGTTATTTGTTTGACTATGTTTTTTTCGAGACCCACAGAGGTACATGCGGCCTGCATAAGGTTTGCACGTGTGTACCCGCGCCCTACTCTCTTACAGCCCATGTGTAAACGCTAGCTGAAGAAGTAGCAGTAGCGTGTAGATTCCAGAAAATTTTTGAGGCAGTCATCCTCTTCCCTGTCAGAATTAGTCATTCTCAGGGGTTTTCTAGAATTGTTTCTAAGTCTTGGTTGTTTGCAGTCTTGTCTCAGATTGGTTTGTTTTACGATTTTTTTTCCTTACATTGTTTGCCTTTTTTTGTTAAAGAGAGTGTCTAAGCCTTCAAGAGATCCTGGTTCTCAATATCAGTGGTCTCTTCCTGGTTTGGATTGTCTGTTTTTAGTTGTTTTGGAGCTTTAGAGATACACGCGGCATGTATAAGGCTAGCACACGTGTACACGCCCTCTGGCTCTACACAGCTCGTGTGCACACGCTTGCTATTGGATTGTCAGTAGTGTGCTTATGCAGGATAGTTTTTGTTGAGGGTAAGGTAGTCATCCTTTCCCTTGACAAGAGTTAGACCTCTAAGGTTTTTGAATCTCTTTCCTAGCAGTCAGTAGCTTAGGGTTGATCTTAGCCTTAGCTTGCTTTTTTCATTTAAAAGTTGTCATTAAAAAAATTTCTTTAGGGTTTTTAGACAAGTGTGAGAGTCATTTTTTAAGTTGCTAGTGTGTGATTTCTTGAAGTGATTCTTTGCGATCTGCGATAAGGCCAGAATTGTTTTTCTTGTTTTTTTACTTGTTGGTGTTTTTCCTTTTTGCTTTATCAGCATTTAAATAAAAAATATATATATCTCTTTCATTTTCTTGTTTGGTTGAAAAGTGTGATTTTGCATTATTAGCCAGGGAAAAATATTTGTTTTCTTAAGTTATTGATAGTTTACTTAGACCGTAAGTAGCTCATAGTCGAGTGAAATCCTTCTTTAAGTTTGTTGATTCAAAAGATCTTAGAAAAATAAAATTAAAAAATTGAAAAGTTGTTGAAAATTTGCGTTAAGTGAAAATTTTTGTTTCCAGCTTTCTATTCATTTTTTACTTTCATCTTTCAAACATCATTAGTTTCACTTCCATACCCCTTGACATAAGACAAGCCATAAAATTAACGCTAAATCTAAAATTTATTAGACTTTTATGTTTGTAGGGTTAACCAACTAGTTCAGGATTAGGGCCTTGGATTAGGTTGGAGAGGAAACTCTTCAAGGCCATTAAAATCAAACATTGGAATATGATTTAGGGAGTGTCCAAGTCCAGTATCGTGAAATTTATCCAGGACCCCCCTCTAACACAGGGGTTAACACGAGGTTGTGTGTGGAAAGGTAGTGGAGATAACCCCTCCAAAGTTGGACCAATCGTAGTGGAGAACACATATAAAGAGCTTGTTTTGGGATTCCATCGATTGCATTTTCCACAGGGGTTCGTGGGTCTCGAATCCATTCAAGGTCCTCAGTTGTCTTCCGGACCACTTTCTTTCAATACCCTTGATAGGTTTCAGTCTCGATACCCTGCTCATTGTGGTCTACCTGACTTTCGACTATACCCGCCTGGTGATTGTTCGCACGCTGGCAACCTACTTGCCTATCTTTTTTAGGGACATACACAGGTGACTGCGGGGGTATACCACGGTACCTAGGACAGACATCAGGCCACTCTTTGTAGAGTATACCTGGAGGGTGATTCCATTTTTGAGTTTCACTTGCACCGGTAAGTTGCTCTAGTGTTGGTTGTTGTAATTGTTCTTCCAATTAATTTAGTGTTTGCATGTCTTATCTTCTAGGGACTTTTTTAGTGCGTGTTGTTTTTTAACGATTAGACTACCATATTGTGTCTTTGATCTTCTCATGCAGTGGAGGATCATGAGCTCCGCCGATCACGAATGCTTCTTGGCCTGTCGTCGGTTACACTAGAGCCACCCCTGCCACCACTAAGGTGAAAGCTAGACCAACAAGGGTCTTTTGAAGCGACCGGGTCACAAGAAATTTTACCCGACCAACATCCAGAGGAATCAACCATTTTAGACCTTGGAGCGCAAGCTTTTGGTCTAGTTGAAACCTCCACCACTGATCTTTTGGCACCCACCATCCTACCGATTCATCCTTACGAGTGCCAGACAGTATCGCATGTAGCAATGGAAACAAATGTTGTTACTCCTTCTGGGAATTCTTCAATTCCCACTATGGTTGTCACCATAGGAGAGTTTCCACCTCCTAACCCACCATCACCAGTCTGAGCCACCATGGTCTCAACCACCTCTACATTGCACAGTGGTCCGATCCTGTCTTTGGTGGTGGCCACAACCCCTTTCACACCAAGTGCGACAGACCCTCCGTTCTCATACGGGATTCCTAGTTCAGGTACAAGTCCTGTACTTTCCTACTCCACTTCACAGACTTCAGGTCTGGGGGTAGGGAGATCTAACGTTCCTCTTCAAGGACACATGGGGAGAATTCCTGCTCCTTTTAACGTTTTTCCTTACAAGGGAGGTCATATACCTCCTTCGTCCCCTTCACTCGGTGGCTCGCATCAACAAATCATCGGGCAACCTGCACACCATAGTTTAATTGGAACGGGGAGTCAAGGACCACCTTCGCATAATATGTTGGTAGGTTCGACACAATTTTCTTTGTTCGGTGCATTTGGTTACAATGCCTTCTCGTCGGCTACTTTCCCAACTAGGGACAACCCCAGTTTCAGACAACCTATTCCTATGCAGGGTACCATTCCTGCACAGGGGGCACACCCAGGAACTTCTTCCGCAGCAGGGCCTTGGAATTCTTGGCAGGGATCAGTTCCCTCATCAGGAATGTTGATCTGGGGTAATTCTTTTCATAATCAATGGAACCCCGAACAAAGAAGTATGCCTATCCCCACAAAACCGACATGGAGCAATCCTTCCCAAAGTCCTTTGAATGTAATGCATGCCCAACCATCTATGTCCTATTTCGAAAATCCGTCGATGATGTCTCCTCACAGGCAAAATCCTTATGTTGGCCATGGCCATGGTTTCTACCAAAATCCAGGCCCACAGCCAAACTTTTCCTGGCGACCTGGTGCTAGTCAAACACTAGGCCCCTTTTTCCCAGGTTATCACCAACAACCCAAATTACCTTTCCTAGCAACCTTTCATTTGCCAAACTTGACAAGGTTATTGAATGACCCTATCTGTCACAATCCGTGTTGGCCTCTTATGCCGACAAAGTTGCCTTCAGACATCCCAAAGTTCGAAGCCAAGCCTAACAAAGATCCAGAAGATCATGTGACTACCTTCCATCTTTGGTGCTCATCTAACTCGTTGAAAGACGACTCCGTACAGTTGTGATTCTTTCAACGTACTCTCATTGGGAGTGTCGTGAAATGGTACATTGAGCTCGACCACTCAAGATACTCTTCCTTCAGTGAACTAGCGATGGCTTTCCTAAACCATTTCCAGTTGCCTGTGAGATACGACGTTGGCATCGAATTGCTAGCCAATTTCTCACAAACTAAAGCAGACCATATCTCTGATCACATTCGAGAATAGAGACACAGAAACAGTTTAATTAAGGTACCAGTCCCACCATCATTCTTTCTCGAGTGGTTTCTTAAGTCTTTGGTCCCACAGTTGTCCAAAGACGTCGTGACGTCGGGAGTATTTTCCGAAGAAGATGCCATCATGAGAGCTCAACAAATTGAGCTAATCTATTCTCAGTCTGGTTTATTATACGAGATATTTCCATATGCACTGTGCTCAATACTTGATAAAACCAGATAGAGAGCTAGACCACATGCTGATGGCATTGTCGGTTCAACACAAACAAAGCCTGTTGAGAAACTAATGAATCAGTTGCAACAATTGTCTATACAACACACAACGGCCAGCCAAACTACTACTTTGGTTGCTCCCCCTACCAAAATGTCGAATGTACACACAGTGCAATCGACTAATCCAAAGGCCACCCAGCAACCTGAAGGACAGAAAAAACAACGAAAGAAGGGTAAGCGAGATAAAAAAAACCTATCGATAATGCTGGCAGGGACAACACTGAGAAACAGAAGGCGAGGTATCCATGTAAATTGTGCGCGGAAGACCACCCAACCCATCTATGTCCTCATCTTGCAGATGCCCAAAAGTTTGTGGCATAGCAACAGCCTGTTGTGTTAACCAATCCTTTTCAACATGGGAAAAATCTAACTCAAGCCTCTGCAAGCACAGAAGGGGGCATCCAAGGACCCTCTCCATCTTCAACCAACCCCACATCTGTGAATGTATATATGGTGAAGGGTGATGCTTTTATATCGGCTAGAGTGCATGACTATAGTAAACCAAGCACTTCTGAGAAGGGAAAAGAAGTCAAACTCCCATCTCTTCCTCTACAGATTGAGAAGACGTTGGGTAAAACAATGACACACATCCCCAAAGATTTGTTCAAAAAAATTCTCACAACCCAAATGCAAGGGCCACCCAGAACTATTATGTGGTGGAAGAATTATCACAAACCCCTTGTGCGATGTCCACTTTGGAGGTCCTCCAAAGTTTCCCTTCCCAAAGGAAAGCCTTGTTAACCGCTTTAGGATCTATCGAGACTTGTAATCTGAGTACAATCATGCTAGATACAAACAACATGAAACCTCGTCTCCCTTACCACATAGCATTTCAGATAGTAGTGGCTTATCCCATGAAAACTTTTACTTGAAATATTTTTCACACGGTGGTCGATGAGGGAGCCTCGACATGCGTTATGTCGTTGGCATGTTGGAAGGTTGTTGGCCAACCCATTTTGTCTCCATCACCTACTCTCCTCACTGCTTTCGACAATCGTTCATTTTGACCACATGGTATCATTCCCTCTTTCCCCATGTAGTTAGGAGGGAAGATCGTGTGTGTCGAGGTAGAGGTAGTCGATGCTCCCCTCGACTATAACCTATTGTTAGGAAGGAGTTGGACTTATGCCATGCAAGTTGTGGTTGCTACAGTTTTTTGGGTCTTATTGTTTCAACATGAGGGCTAGATAGTGACCATCGATCAATTGTCTTTCTCCAGACCTGACCCTTCATTGGGGGAATCCACGGTCCCGATGATCGATAATCCTCAAACAGGTGTAGTCAACGTAGGGGTTGGTTTGTGGCCATATTTGATGGGAACCTTTCATTACCCGCCCCCTCAAGGTGATATCAAGTTTATATTCAATCACGATAAGGTTCAGATTTTTCAAGTTTTGTCATTCTGCATGACTTACTTCAACGATCCGTGGATACTTCCTTCCCCATCGGCCACGATGGATGGGACAGGGCACCCGGGCATGTCCATGCCCTTGTTCGCAGTTGAATTAGCGTACTCTTTAGTCTAGAAAGCTTCAGCCAACACTGATCCAAATCCCGCACAAGAGTTTGATCCATTTATGGAGCCTATTTGGGCTCCGTTTTCTCTTGCTCACAGCGATTCATTAGACTTAGTCTTGCCCACTGATGAAGCTATAATTGAGGCAATGACTAGTCCGAACAAACCCTGGGAAGATCTTCATCACAGATCATACTTCCTCCCAGTTTTAAGTATAGAAGCTAGAGAATTCACCTTGACTATGACGGGAGATAGGTCTTGTCCCATTAATCCCCTAGCTACACACAAGGTTTATGCTGAGGGTAATATGGAAACTATCGTTGAAACCTTACCGATCAATATCTCCCGAAACCCTAGTGTCATGGAGAATGTTTTCATCGGAGCTGACTGCTCCCCTGGAGAGATTCAAACCTACACGGATCTTTTTAAATAATTCTGTGACATTTTTTCCTGGTCTTACAAGGAAATGCTAGGCATCGATCCAAAAATAGTTGAACATGAAATCACAACTTATCCAGATGCCAAGCCTGTCCAGTAGAAGCTTCATCCAACTAACCCCAAGAAAGAAGTAGCCATTAAGGTTGAGGTTGAGAAACTGCTCAAAGAAGGTTTTATCTACCCTATCCATTTGACCCAATGGGTGTCAAACCCTGTGCCAGTCAATAAGATACAAGGCACAATTCATGTATGTACAGACTTTCATGATTTGAACAAGGCCTGTCCCAAAGATAATTTTCCCACACCATTCATCGACCAGATAATTGATGAATGTGTGGGTTGCGAGGCCTTCTCTTTCATGGATGGTTTTTCGGGATATAATCAAATACAAATCAAACCCGAAGACCAGCACAAAATGGCATTCATCTATCCATGGGGTACATTCGTGTATCGTAAGATGCCTTTTGGTCTCAAAAATGCTGGAGCCACCTTTCAGCGGGCCATGTCTTTTGCTTTCCATGACCTCAAACATATAGTCGAGGCCTATTTAGATGATTTAACATCTCGATCTCGCAAGAGAACAGATCATCCCACACACCTCCGACTTATCTTTGAGCATTGTCGTTACTTCCAGATTTGCTTGAACCCAAACAAGTGCAGCTTTTGCGTAACATCAGGATGATTGTTAGGTTTCATAGTGTCAACAATAGGGATCATGGTTGATCCTCTCAAGGTTGAGGCAATAATTCAGTTGCCCCCCCCACGCACAATCCTTCAACTTCAGAGTCTCCATGGCAAGGAAAATTTTCTAAGACACTTTATCGCTAACTACGCCGAGATCACCAAGGGATTTGTGTGCTTACTTAAAAAAGGTGTTCCCTTTTATTGGGACGATGCCGCTCAATGATCTTTTTCTGCATTGAAACATGCACTCACAACTTCCCCTCTGCTCCGGCCACCGAACTATAACAAGGATTTCTTATTATATCTAGCTGCAGCAGAGTCAACCATTGGCATGGTCTTAGTTCAGGAAGATGACTTGTTCTTAGAATATGTTATCTATTATCTGAGTCGAGGCCTCGTAGGATTGGAACTCAATTATTCTCGTATCGAAAAACTTGCGTTGGCAGCAGTCCATGTTGTTCAACGGTTCTGTCATTATGTTTTGTTTCATAAGACCACCTTCATTATTGTCATGAATCCATTTCAGTACATGTTGACATGACGGGTAATAGGTAGAAATATCAGTATATGGATAGTTATCCTCCAGGAGTTTGACTTAGATTTCATTTCAGGGAAATCCAAAAAGTCACTAGTCTTCGCAGAACTTATTTTGGAACTTCCGGTTGAGTCAGGTGATCTTGTGCCAGAAGAGTCGCCTATCAAAGGAGATATGTTTTTTATCACCTCTTCCGATCCCTGGTATGTAGATATCCTAATCTATCTCTAGGATTTGAAGTGCCCCACCATTTCTTCTCGTGATGAGCGTTGGCGCATATGCCATCAGGCTAAGAATTATCTCATACTCGATGATACATTGTATCGGAGAGGTGTAGGCTACATCCTACACCAATGTCTCACTCATGACGAAGAAGTTATCGTGATTAACGATTGCCATACCAGAGCTTGTGGTGGTCATTTTTCTGGGTTGGCAACATCCCAAAAGATTCTATGAGCAGGTTACTTCTGGCTGACACTTATCAAAGATTGTATCGAATCGGTCAAGAAGTGCCATCCATGCCAAATCTTCTCTCGAAAGATGAGGGCACATCTCGCTCCCATGTTTCCTATCATCACAGTTGGTCCCTTCACCAAGTGGGGGATTGATTACACTACATGCAAACCTCCTTCAGCATGGGGGCACCGCTATATCATCGTAGTTGTAGACTACTTCACGAAGTGGGTTGAGGCTATGCTAACGTTTAAAGATGATGGAGAGACTGCAGCTCTCTTTTTATTCAACCAGATAATAGCAAGGTTCGGCGTCCCAAGGGAGATTGTCACTGACCATGGCAGTCACTTTCAGAACCAGATGATGACCGAGTTAACGTCAAATCTTGGGTTACGGCAGGAACATTTATCACCCTACTACCCCCAAGAAAATGCTCAGGTGGAAGCTGTGAACAAAACTCTTAAGACCATTCTACAGTCAACGATCAACTCAGCCAAGTCAAATTAGCATTTGATGTTATACTCAGCATTATGGGCTTACTGAACGTTTTTTAAGACTGCAACCAGTTTCTCACCTTTCCAACTCATTTACGGGCTGGAGGCAGTCTTGCCTATCGAATGTCAGATCCTGTCTCTAAAGTTGGCAGTACAGTTATTGCCAGACACTTCTCCACTTGAAGAACGGTTAGTATACCTTGAGCAGCATCATGATGTGGCCCTGTCCAATGAGGCTCACAAACATAAGGTCAAGTGTCAGTATGATAGGTCTGTTCATCCTCGGATTTTCTCTGAAGGTGAACTTGTCCTGGTCTATGACCAAGATAAGGACCCCCTGGGGGCAGTAAAATTCAAACCCATGTGGTTTGAACCTTTCATCATAAAAGTAGTTTTAAAAAAGGGTGCTTATCGTCTGGTTGACTTTGAAGGGAATGCTTTGGCGGAGCCTAGAAATGGGCTCTAGCTCAAAAAGTATTACTCATAGGCAGGTCACTGTGGGTAACTTTTTGTAACATATGTATAGTCTTTGTACTATTACTTTTTAATTTCTTTTAGTGTTATGGATGTGTCGTTGATGTTATGTTTCGTCACTGTGGCAGATGTCAAGTGATTCTGAGTTGTTCGTTGGGTATGCAAACGGTGCTAGCCGGCACACTCGGAGGCTTGCCTCCGTAGCTTGGGTAATCTTTACACCTCAAGGCCAGTTATTATCCTCCGGAGGTATATGCTTAGGTGACACCACAAATAATGTCGCCGAGTATAGTGCACTTATTGAGTTGCTTCGTGACGCTTTTTCATCAGGTATCTCTCATCTCCGTGTCTATCTTGACGCTCAATTGGTTGTGTCTCAGTTAAACAGAGTATACCAAGTTCATGATCCAACTTTACACCGACGATTCTTTAGGGTATGTCTCTTAGAATGAAACTTTGATTATATTACATATTTTCATGTTCCTAGGAGATTAAACCAAGTTACAGATACTCTAGCTAATCAAATTTTAGATTGGCATCTTGCACACATATGAAAGAACATTCACATAAAC
>ML812784.1:171480-182353 GCA_009831015.1 Picea engelmannii
ACAAAAAAAAAAAAAAAACCATATATAATATCATAAAGTAACCAAAGTACATAGATGGATGCAAGCGCCTCAAAAATATGACGGATAACGAGTCACGGGGCTTATGCCCTCAAAAAATATATACAAGTAGTGCTCGTGGTATGTAAAAATGGCAAGCTAAAGTCAAGGCATGTGGGCCCTATTATACTGATCCACAGCGTTGGCTAAATGTCGAAACAACCGAACCCACGTCCGTGGTGCCCCCACTACATGAGGCTGCATCGATGGTGGCAGGTCCTCAATCTCTGCCATTGGGACAGTGTGAGTGAGCGCAGTAAAGTTTCACTTGACTCATCTCAATACCCTCTCAGCCTCCTCGGCTGGAAGATCTCCTGCTACTGTTGGTCCCCCTGCGGCAGCAGGTGCATCCCCTAGCCAAGGATGACGTATGTTCCTCGCATAGTCATTCGGTCGCACTAGTCCCACATCTGCACACAACAAACACATATTTGTCAAACACTCTCGTATAACCAAAAACAAAATGGTATATATAACGAAAACAACATAAAAATTACATATGTTTAACAAAAAAAAAAACTACAAAGGTGGAGACTTACCCATCTCCCCTCGTTCCTCACCAGGAGGTACTGGTATCTCAGGGTCTCTTGAGAAATCAATCTCAGCATAGGGGTAATCCTTTATAACCAGGATCTGTCGTGACAAGCACGCGAAGAAGTCATCATCGAAGGACTCATTGGTCCTTCCGCCACCCTGTCGCGGCAGTAATACTGCCCATATACACACAGCAAGAAGAGAGGCTCGATGTCCTCATACCACTACTTGAGGACTAAAACTTGGAACTCTCTAAAAAATGAACGAACACATAATGGTCTTGAACCCGAAGTTCCTATGTGTCCGCAAATGGAAATATGTGAACTGCCTTTTCATACACTCAAGCAATGTGGTACTCCAATCAAAAACTTGTGCATTTAAGCACTGGACTACATAATTCATCTGTGCACAGGACGCCTGATGTAGAGCCACATAACCAGTAATTCACCTAATAAGAAATACTATCACCTGTAGCGATCAATCAGTGATCTTTCTTATGGGCACCTACGTGATCGAGCTGTCTGTATCATCTGCACAGTATAGACCTATCAATTCCACTATGTTATGCGGCCCCGAAGGAAAATTCGGGAAGTTGACTGGTTCCCCTCTCCTGGAGAGGCCAGTCAAAAAGTAAATGTCCTCGACCATGGGAACTAGTGATTGTCCCTCTAACATGAATGCCTCTGCATCCGGATGCTAGTAGTCAACCAAGGCTTTCAGTAGCCTACTTTGTGCCCGCATAAAAGGACATAGGAAAAACTTGAGTAACCCACATTGCATCAAAGTAGCCATAGTATTGGGGTCTTCCCCGACCAACTCACTAACCTCTTCATGCTCTCTTTCTCTCTAATGGACATACATCCTGCAAAACACCAAGGTTCAGGAGGGTTAACCCTTTCTTTTTAATCCTTTTTCATTCAATAAGGGGGTCCACGCATGTTGTAATGGTGATAGTCATGTGTACACGCATGCAGAGTTTACTCTACTCGAATGTACACGCGGCCTGTCCTGAGACAGCCCGTGTGGACCTAGGGCCGACTTTTTAAAGGTCGATGCCCCCCTAAAAAATGAAACCCAATGAAAAAATAAAAACTTAAAATGAAAGATAAGAGATTTTGTACTTACTTGGTCCAGACAGAGGTTCGTTTCGTCCACTGTAGCTCTCGGAATCACCGCTTTTGAAAAAGGGGGTCTTTTGGCTCCACAGTGAATTTCCAAATCAGCAATTGTGATAATGAGCTGCCAACTTCTATTTATAGACTGTTTGGCCTCTTTTTGTCACTTTTTTGGCCTCCCTTATCATTTTCTTTATACCAAAAACCATTTAGAGTGATTCAAGAGTTGCATAGGAGGGATATGATCGGGTATTGGGACAGTTTTTTGGAGTTTTGAGTAATTTTCGACGGCCCGTGAAAAAAAAATTGAGGATCAACTCGAGCATATAGGTTAGGTTTCTACCATGACTTTTGTATCTCGTTGTCTTTGCCATAGAATCGATCCCATCAGGTTGTGACACGGAACCATCATAGTTGCTTTAGAAGTGTCATGACTTGGTGGTAGATCTTACCGGAACATGGATGCCCTAGGTAGATCCTGGTTGCATTATGGTATCTATGTTGTCTTTAATCACAATAGGCTTGGGAGTCCTTGTAGTTTTTCCTGATTACAAGTTCGAGCCTCATTTGCACGATTCCTTTTCGCTCTTGACCTCACCCTCAGGACTCCCAAAAGATGTAACGGGTCTTCTTTTAAGCCCTTTTCAGACCCTCTAAACATGAAAAGATTGTCGAGTGATCTTGTGGCCTTTCACGCTTGTTAAACTGAAATTTGAAGTCACGTCTGTCCGGTAGTAGTTTACCCCTTTTTCAGTCCGAACGGTCAACTATACGAACAAAGGTATACTCTATTGAACTTCAGTTCTCTAGAAGATTATTCTCAGGTATAATTTTATCCCTTTTTTGGGCCTAAGCGACTAAACTTACCAAGAAGGAACCCCCACGGAGTCCATAGTTAATCTCTTTTTAGACTCCCTAAAATTGAAAAGATCGTCGAGTGACCTTATTCTTTCACACTCGTTAAACTGGTCCAAAAGAACATTCCTGACGGAGTCCATAGTTAAGATTTTTTCAGACTCCTTAAAAATGAAAAAATGGCTGAGTGATCTTGTCTTTCTCACACTCGTTAAAATGGTTTTGAATAGACGTCTTGTCGGTGCTAGTTTACCTCTTTTTTGAACCGACTAGACTATATTTGAAAAAGGTGCCCTAATGGAGTCTCCTTTTATGATTTTTCAGACTCTCTAAATATGAAAAACCATCGATCTTACCTTCTCTGGGCTCATTAAACTTACATCGAAGGACATTACCATTGTGTGTTTTGTTAACCGCATTTGCATACCTTATACGCCAGCCTTGTAGCACTTTACTTCTGTGTCTTAACACCCTTGGCCCCTAGAGGATTTTTCCTGAGTATCATTATTCTGAACATCAGTCTTGTCCTTGCACCTTGAACTTGTATGTTTGTAGCACTCATTCCTCCATTGTAACGTAACATTCCTTTATTCTTTTTCAAAAATCATTGAAAAAGACAAAAAAATCAAATATACCCCAAAAAGAGGAAGGGAAAAGTATTTTCTTTATTGGAAACATAATGAGTCGCCCTTGGATAAAGCACATATGTTCATTTGTTCATCAAACTATGGTATGTAGTATGACCTTAGGAAGTTGTTCTCACTACATAGAGTTGTGTCCTCCTCCATTTGGTTATTCTTCCAAACATATGGAGAGTTTGTGTTGTCTCCTACTTCGTAAACTTATGATTAATGCCATGTTGTCTAAGTCTCATCATATGTCGTGATGTTGTCCAAGGGAAGTTTCTACCAAGACTGATACGGCCCCTCTGCAATTTGTCTCTTTCCCTCATACCCGACCATCCTGAATGTCCAATCAAGTCCTTGTTCGAAATCAATGAAGCCTTCAGTCTAATCATCAAGATTTTCTAGTCCATGACTGACGAGCCGTCGAAGACCTATGGGTAGTGAAGTTGTACACTCATATTACACTCCTACCTTGAGTTTTGAATATTTTGAAGTTGTTTCTCAAGCTTTGAAGATCTCATCTCCAGCCATCAGGCCGTATTGGCTTCTAGAAGATGGATACTCTATATGTATATATTTTTTATTTTGAGATGTAGCTCCGATGTGTATTGTTCACGACTACACTTTATATAGTTATTTGACATGGATCTACAGTGTATTTGATTGGTAGCCATGATTATATTTTATCCTGAGCATGGGTATGCCCACCTCGGTAAGACATTTGTTATTTTGCAAATGGCGCCTCCCGGTTCCTGGTCCCTGGGCTCACTTGTTTGGCACATCAGTAAAGATTGGTAATGTATTTCGGCCATCAGATACTCTTCTGACCTCACACATTAGGGGGCATATGTTATAACCCTAATTTGCACCATACATGCTTACCTGGCATCAGGCCATCTCAGATCCCTTCTTTGCCAAAGCACTGCTAAACAACTCTTTAAAAACCTCTTTTATAAAGGCCCCCGCACCCTACTCCATTACTTCACGCATGTACACGCTAGCTGACCTAAAAAAGACCACGTGGACTGACAAAAGCACGAAAAAAGGAAAGTTGTCGATGGAACACACAACTTTGGGTGAGTTAACTAAAACTCCCGGCCATGCATGGCCGAGGGTTCATCCAAATACCTAGCTTCTTCTAGCCTATAAAAGAAGGGTTAGGGGTCCTATTTGGGGGAGTAGAATAAGAGTAAAGAAACTCTACCCAATTGCACAGTCCCATTGTCCCAACCCTTTAGTCATCCTTGTGCAAAGAAGTTGGAGGACATTTGAAGAGGAGCCCAGGATTAGGATTCGCGGAGCAGTGGCCGGTCTCGACATTGTAAGTTGATTCATTAAAGTTAATAATAAAGAAATGCTTTTCCCATCCCACTATATGAGTTCTTCATAGTTCAATAAATATATGTTTGAATCTCTACCCATTAGTCTGTAAGTAAAATGCATGTGTAGTTTGTTTCTTGTTTTGTATGCAGGTCAGCCTTGGGAGGAGAGATGCCAACAAGTGGTCAAGCGTGAAGAAGGATCGACATCGACCATCTGGAACAAGGTATGTTGGTCTAACCATGTATTCACTGAAAAGAAATGGGGATTAGGTTTGGGGACAAAGGTAGAAATTAGGTTTCTTTTGGTCATATCTGCATGCATAATATAACCTTATTTTCTAGTCCATAGGGGGATTTCCCACCACAATAGGAGGTGTTAGCAGATCTTCACAAATCGGTGCATGTTTATGAGGCACAAGCACCGGTGCGTACATACACATACCAGACCGATGTTGTACACTTAACATCAAGCACGGGGTGTTGACGATTAAAATCGCAACGAGTATTTCACCCGCAAAGTATTGCTAAAGCCTATTAATTTTAAGCTAATGATATATATAATACTAGTAGGTGGGACCCCCTTGTAGGTTGGAGGATCAGATCCAGTTCTTATTTGGTATTTTTACTGTTGTTCGACACTGCTTACAGGTTTGAGAATGATTGATAATCAATGTTGGTTATGTTCGCGACAGATGGATGAGCGATAATGCATGTTTGTTCTCCTTCTCCAGGCTTGAATGTCATGTCGTAATGGCTTATGATATATGTTGCTACCTTTGTTTTTATTACTTGTGACACCTACAAAAGATACATGTTAGTAACAATACATAAGAACAATTGAAAAGAGGCAAAAGCAATATAAACAAAAAGAAAAGATTGAACTATGCTACTATGATGCACTACATGCATTGAAATTAGAATGGTTGTTGTTAATCCTAGCTAGCAAGTTAATAGCTATGTGATTTATTGAGTTATATAGTTGACATGCATTATTGTATAGTTTGTAAATGGTAATATGTGATGAGGGTGGTGCTCTTGGCAATTAGTGGATGTTGATTTCGATGCATGGTTCGATTAAATGAATTAATGGATTAGTGGGTTGGCGTGTACTAAGGAATTGAATGATTTGAGGGTGGAGGCGACATGCATTTACTGTTCACTCCTACTCCTTCCACTGGACACCACCCTAGTTTGGATATTGTTCAATTGTGTTTTGTTGTGGTTAGGCTCCAACTTTAAACCAGAGGAAGAATCGCTCGGCCAAGCTCACATTTTTAAGGTGCCTTTGGTTACAGGTATGTCTTTTCACCATCCATGAATCTGCTCTAGTTATGAAATAGATATTGGCTCGGAATGTATGGGTATTTGCTTTCCTTAAGTATGGAAACTATGTAATTTGTGATATTTTTCTGGAATGAATCATTGATGGTTTTCATTGCAATAATGGTTGAAGTCACAGTGTTATTGGTTGTTCTGAGTGTTAGCATCCATAAAGAATCTTTGTCATCCTTGTTGGTTTTAGTTGGAGGGTTTCATTTGGCCTAGAGAGGTTGGTTGTTTCCATGCATTCGTATCACCATACCCAGTATTTTGTTGTTATGGGGTTTATTGGTTTTGAAATGCCTTGTGTCACTGTGCTTTGTTTCACTTGGGTATGGGTTGTTCGTGCTACTGATGGTTGCGCAGTGGGTTATATTGCTTCTTCTCAGCTTTGTTCCATCTCAGTGTTGTTAGTTGGTTGATTGGGGGATCCACGAGGGTTATACCCTGCATGTTCTAAGTATTGTTACAAGGACAACTTACTCCTATGTTCAAATTCTCTCTTATCACGGGAATTGTCACCCTATCTACAAAGTCATTTGTGGTATACCCTATGTGTGCATCATTGGTATCGGAGGTTATCACACGATGATGGGAGTCCACTCCAGTTCCCTGTGTTGGTCCACAGAGAAAACCCTTGATTTCTCAAGCCCGATTTTTTATGGAGGGAATCGTTATGGCCTGTCAGGTATACTGTTGGTTGTTATGAGTTGTTGGTGTATGGTCGACAGTGTTCGATTTCTGTCTCGTCTCTATTGATTATGTTGACAATGGTGTTGGTTTTGGTATTTAGCCATTGCATTGGTTATTATCACAATTAATTTTATAAACTCAGCATGGTAATTTTGTTGATTGGATAATTGGAGTGAATGCACAGTCGTTTTCCCTAGCATTGTAATTGTTGAATTGTTAACCCAGCATTAGTTTTAATTGGTTAAGTCACAACAATACTTATTGTGTGATGTGTGGGTATGTGTGGCGTGCCTACAACATGTTAAGTTGAGTTAATTATTGTTGTGACTATTAAATTTCCATGGGAGTATTGCAATCATGGTGACTATGGTATGGTCATCCATTGTATATGCTATGGATATTATTGGTTGCACCATCAGAGATGGTCACGGGTTTTTACACAGTATGTTTTTGTTGCAATTTGATTAATTTGAGAGATGAGATTAGGCTTACTTTTACTAACTCATTATATTGATTGATATCCCAGCATTGTGGATGTTTAAATTAAGAATAGTTGGACTTGTACAGTCACAGAGATACTCTGTGTTTTGTCGAATGGTCTGTGTTTTCCAAGCATAGTATGATTTTAAGTGGTGATTGTTGTCTATGTGTTTAAATGGCAAGTCAGGAGCTTTGCGAATTAAAATATGGATCATTGTGTTTGACTGTCCACTATGTATGTTTAATGAATATCATGCATATTAATGGAGATAGGCATGGGTGTTTTTGCAGTATGATCTCATTACAAATTAATTGTTAAGTGAACTTGAAGAATGAAATCGGGTGTGATTTTAGTGTTTGTTTTTTATTTGAAGAAATAATATTTGACGATGATCGATGCTTTGATAAGATAGATTGAAACAAGTGACTGTGTGTTCATTTAGAAATTGTTTAAATATTAACTGGGATAGTTGGGAAGAAACAAAACTCTTACAAGTTGTCGTGGAAGGCATATTGTCTTGTTTTGATGACTCTTCGTTAATGATTTAATTGCGAACAGTGAGCAAGTAATACACAAAATTGATTTGGTTATACACAGTGGTTGTTTAAATGAGCACAGTAATTATTGGTTGGTGTTGGATATTTTGTGTTTGATATAGAATGGTTATGGATTACTTAATTAATTTTATGAACAGTATCCACTCTCCTCCCTACCAATTTCTCTCTTTTTGCTAATTACAATCCCACCGCCTTCCCACATTCATTTTCCACTCCCTGCTCTTAAAATTTGATAACAGTTAATAATAATTATGTATTGAAGCAGTTTGGAATCGTAGTTTCTTGGTTGGATCATGGTGATAATTTATTGGTTTGCATTATAGTTGATTGTTTGTTGTCTTTGAGCAGTAACCATGTTTATTTCCCTCCTTATTTTATCATGTTTCGCTCAATACAAACCCTCGCATATCCCAGGACATTTTGTTCACCCCCTTCTCATTGACAACAGTTAAACAATTTGTATGGATTGGATAGCATGAGTCTGATATGTCGCTGAGCCAAAGTCTATTTCATATTTTGAAAGAGTTGTCATGCATGGTTGTTAAAGGAACTATTTTCTAATCAATTATGCATACAGGAATGAGTTATTCAAATAAAAGGAGGAAAGTTGAGGCCCACTATGCCCCTGACAAAGGGAAATCCACTACTGCCCCTTCCTCACCTTCAAATGATTATGATAAATCTGTGTCATCCCGCATGCAATAGAGGGACGATTTCTCTCATGTGATCAGCGAGATTAAGCCTAAAGGATTCACACATCCTAAGGAAAATTCAGAGAGTTTAAAAGTTGATAGTAGCAGCAAAGGAAATGTTGCCTCGCAGAATGGAAAATATGGATTTTAAGTTCTATTTATTTATCTATTGATTAAGAACAGTTGACTTCAGATTTTTGGACAACATGCTTTTTGAATATATTGGTAATATATTTTTGAAAATAATTTCAAATGTCAATGAAATAATTGTCAAATATGAATGTGATGATGGGAGTCACAAGGAGGGGTGTTTTGCTTAATTAACTAGTTATGTTATGATTTTTAAGAGAAAAAAGGAGTCACAAGGGGTCCCAGCTACTAGTTATTATTTATTTAAAAAAAACTTATTATTATTTATTACTTTTCCCCCTTAACTAAAAGTTGGTTGAGTTTTTAATTAACTTAACTAATGAGATAGTTCAACTACTTCAACCAATTTTAATTTTCTTAAAGGAAAAAGGAAAGGGAGGAACACGAGGAGGATAGAAGGAGAAGCATACTAAGGTTTTCTCTTTGAGTTATGTTGAGATAGTTCAGTTTTCATTCATTCCTTAATTTATCACAAGCCTAATTTTTTTTTATGATAGCAGGGTCTTATTGTAGACAACAAGATTCGGGGCTGAATTACATCATTCAGACACTTGTTTTTCAGAGGTGTTGATCTATCTTTTATAGTCTATGTAGACTTGTCTGTTTATGAATTAGTTTTCATGACTGACAAAGGATATTGTGCAGAGTTGAGTGGGCGGAAATTTGTGGCAAGTTGATCCAGCTTTAAGAGTTCATTTTTTTTATTTTCTGTCAGAGGTCCTTTTGTATGTTCCATTGGGGATGTCTAAGTTTGACTTTGGTCCTAAATTTCTTTACCAAATTTTGTAAAGAGAGTGACTCTTTGTTGAATTGGAATGAAATAAAGGATTTCTTTATGTCTCATCTATCTTGATTATCATTTTGGTGTCTTTGCTTCTATCTCTACATTTATTTCAGCAACTGTTATATTCAGAAAATCATATAAAAAATGAATTTTCCAGCAAGCTTTTATTTATAAAAAGACTAGCCTAAGCACTTGTAATCAATATTTGTGAGTTAGGATATTAATTTTGATGGCTATAAACATAGGGTGATATTCCCGTCTATTTTTTTTTAGCCAAGAAGAATCTGAAAATGCTTGAGTAAGATCATTTCATATATTTTCCTCAACACGGGGGCAGTAAAATATTTAAGCACTAGGGCGTTTGTCTTATAAGCATCGGGGCTTTAATAGTAAAATGCACCGGGAGAGTTAAAAATCATTCAGCATTGGTGCTTTATTAATAAGAAGGCACCGATGTTGTATAAAATAATATGCACTGGTGCATTACTTGGAGAAAAAAAAACGGTGCATTAAAAATAGAAAGCATCGGTGCTTCAAACAAGTGTCGGTGCTTATCAATATCACAAAAGCACTGGTGTGTATTAATAACACAAATGAACGGGTGTTTATTAATAATCCTAAAGCACCAGTGTTTATTAATAACACAAAAGCATTGGTGTTTCGTATATGCTAAAGACATCGAAGGCCAATTTTTTAATGTAATTTTGTGGTATTAAATAAAAATTGAAACCATTGTTAATTCATTACATAAAAGTATCGGTGCACATTTCTTATCAAACGCACCGGAGCATTGTAATATTAAATGCATCGATGATATTAATAATTAAAATACATTGTCCCCCGAGGTGTAGCACAGTTGGTGACGGAGTGTGTTGTTAAGGCACTCTATGATGTTAAAGTCATCAGTTCAAAACCTACGGGAACAAAAAATCCATCCATGTTAAGGGTTGGTGTGGCTCGGTTCGGATGCGATCCCTGGGTGATTTTGATGGCTTAGATGCCCTTGAGTCACAATTTCTCAGCCATAGGCTAGTCCCACAGGTCAAGGACAAACTAGCAAACAAACAAACAAAAATTAAAATACATTGAGAAACATCGACCTGTGATAGTGCAATTATTGTTATTTTTTAATTCCATTATTTATCAAAATATTTACATATATATTATATTTTGATTAGTGAATTTGGATATGATGTTTGGATTAATTTGTTATATCATCACATTTTTCATCTCTTCAATATAATATTTATCCATCCATATATTTAATCAACGATGTAACATTTCATAGCGACAGTGAACAACGCAATAGAATAAATTAAAACATATTTTATTATATGAATAAGAGGGTCTTTGTCATACAAAATGGGACACTTATTAGTAATCCCTTGTCTTTTAATTGGGACACTATGCCCATTACATTAAACAAAAATTTCTGATTTGCACAAACAATTATTTCAAAAAAATACAATTGCAGCTTGCATTGATATCCAAATATAATGGTCATCATTGTTCACTAGAATTGTTGTTAGTGCTCGAGCTACTTCCATGCCTTGGGTTATTTTGTTGAATGTTTGGTTGATTTCCTCGATTGTTTTCATCTTCTTCAAGTTCCATCTACAAACATAAAAATAATTTGTAATGAGTATATCTAAATTAGTGAGAATAATGAAAATTGAAATAAATAATA
>ML812785.1:0-20020 GCA_009831015.1 Picea engelmannii
GACTGTCTAATTTCCTGGCCAAATATATAATTCAGATATAATTTGTTCTTTGCCTGAAAATATTGACATTTCAAACCTAATAACAATTTTTTCATTCATCGAAATCTAAATTTGAAATGATTTGTGTCGTTGATCTTTTTCAGGCGCTCTGGATTTCCTCGTAAATTACATATTTTAGTGACGAGGAATTTATGCTTTGCATTAAAATTATTGACATTTCAAACATTAAAAATCAATTTCAAAACTCCAAGATTTATATAGTTTTAAATAAGTTGTTGCTTTAAAATATGGACATGTCATATCTAACAATAGAACTTTTTAAATAGTATAAATTCATATATATAATATATATATATATATATAGTATATTTAAATAGTATAATATATATATATATATATATATATATATATCACAATAGAATTTTTTAAATAGTATAAATTCATATAAATATGATATAATAATTTTATTAAAAACATATATAGATAATTAGCATTATTTTTATGTTAATTTATAAATATAATTAATAATAAAATAATTTATATTTTATATATTTTATTATATATATTTCTTACTCATTTTTTCATCTCTTTTTCATTGAGATATAATCTATATTAAATTTTCCAATATAGATCCATTATACTTCAAGTACTATGTTATTTTACTTATAATCATATTTAAATATAATAAATTTACTTATAATCACATTTAAATATCATATAATAATTTATATTTTAAATTATTCATATATTATTTTGTTTTTGAATTTTAAGGCTTTTCCTTTTTTCTTTAACATGAAATTATTAAAATATTTATTATTTTTGAAATTGATTTTTTATTTAAAATATTTTTATTTTATTGTACATAAAAAAATTACCTATTAAACAAATCATTATTTTTAAATTAATTTTTTGATTTAATATATTTTAATTCATTATATATTAAAAAATTAATAATATATTTATTATATATAATGAAATTAAAAGCTGGATCAACATAAAGATGAGAGGAGGTTGATGGGCATATTAATGTTCTGTGTAATGTTAATAATAATAATAATAATAATAATATATTTTTATACTGGTAATGTCTACAAAGTTATACATACCCTACCCTCTCTAGATTTGAACATGTGACTTTTTAGGAGGAAATGCATGTTCTTAACTATTAGGCCCACAACTATTAGGCCCACTCAGGCTGTATATAGGCTAGCAATCATGTATGCATAATATTGTGTATATGCATGGTTTTCTTAATTTAGTTTGAGAATATGTATTACAATTAGTTAATTGATGGCCCTAAGTTACTAGAAGCTTCCTTTAGGACCTAAAACCTATTTTTCCTCTCTTGATCATGTCCAAGCACCCAAGACTCGTACCCATTGCTCAAAATTTGTTAACGATGCTCATATCCTCACTTGAAGGCCAAAGATCCCCTTAATTAAATAAGTTATCTATGGTAATTTGAGGTGTCATTCATGACCCTTGAGCCCTAAAAGCTTCCTAAGACCTTGATAGGTTAGGTGTGGTGGTTTGAGGCATTATGTTAAGCCACAAATGACTAGAATATTTGTATACCAACTAAGGCTTGGGTTCCCCCCATCGACCATATCAAGTCCTTGAGACCCATACCTAATGGCCAAAACCTTATGAGGGCACTAAAATACTTTCTTAAAGGCCAAGGATATGCTCCAAAGGAAATGTGCAGTGCTTTGAGGCATTTTTAATGGCTCAAGATGCCTCAAATATATATTTAGGACCTAAGGCATGACATTCTTCCCTATATCATTTCCAAGGCCCTAGGACATATAACTACTACTAAAACCCACTTAATGGCACCAACATATGCAATCATAGGCTAGTGGTACCCTCAAGAGGCAAAGTGTGATTTTTTAAGGCATCCCTCTTGTCCCTAGATGGATAAAAGCTTGCTTCAAGGCTTAAAATTCATGTTTCCTCCCTTGTCCATGTCGAGGGCCCCGAGACCCTTACCCAATGCTAAAAAATGCTAGTGGTACCTATATACCTATGTTGGAACCCAATGTTTTGGTTTAATTGTGTGCATGCCACAAATCAATACTGTGTGCACATATACATTGTGCAACGCAAGGAGGATCAACAATTGCACCAACCAGAGGAATAAGGAAAACACATCAACCTAATTTTGTATGATGCTGAAAAGATCTAGAAGATACCACATGCAAACCAAATTTGAGAATATCTTGAGGAATCTTCTTAAATGATGAACATGAACAACCCAAAGGATCTTGGGAAAGATTATGGATGAGCTAGCAAGTTAATTAGGATTTCCACGCTCCAAGGAGGAGTAGAGACGAAAGTGACAGAGAGCCAGATAAAAAAGGAAGACAAATTTAAGTGCAAAGAGAGAGAGAGAGAGAGCAGAGTCCAATTTTGAATCCAACTCTGTTTGAGTTTTGGATGAGTCTTTTCTGAGTTTTGAAAAGAGTCTGTATTAGAGTCATATGTGTGTGGAAATGAGCACAGAGTGCATAGCGCAGTGGAATGTAATGACCGTTGAATGAAACAAAGAACATAAGAGCATTTCTATGTGATATGAATCTATCTTTGTATGTAGTTTGATGTTTTAATGAATATAATACAAAGTCTTGTTTCTCTTTGCAATTCAATATGTGTATTATGAGTTGAATGTATATCTATGTTAATGGTTAATGAATATTAATATGCATGGTATTATGAATGAATGAATGTATGAAAGCCCAATATTTTTCCTTGCATGCACTGTCCCTTCGCATTTGACACAAGAATAAATAGTCTATGTGATTCTCACAACATCTCGGGTGAGACCTTCTTCAGTCCTCGAATGAAGATTGAATATGTCGACACCTTGGGGTTTTGTTGGTAAAATATCAACGAACCTTGGGTCTTCAACCCCCCATTGATAGGAGAGACATGCACCAACAAATGGTTTTGTTGTAGATTTCATCCCAACAAGAAAAGTAATGACCAATGTACAAGGTACTGGATAGGAAAACAAACTCACATGTGAGAGGTACAAGATATACACGATGCTAGAAGGAACTAAAAGGTCAAGCAATATGATTTGGCTATATCACACAAGGTCAGGGTATGCAAACAATTATGATGACACACTCTAAAAAGTATGTCATCAATATGGCGGCTCGATATTGTTAGCATTCCCACCCATGATGTTGACATTAGAACTAGAGTGAATTAATACAGACCTGTCGGAGTTGAATGGCAACCATAAATTGGCAACATCACGACACAAAATCCTAGCCTCGTCCTTGGTTATTTATAGCCTTTATTCCCATGACAATTCATTCACCGAGAGTTGTTAATGACTAAATTATAGCGTCGCCCAAGGTTACATGATAGTCGTTTCAGATATTTTTCTGCTATTAGAATGATCCATATCAGGAAATATAGTTCCAAAATGAAGTCCCAGGGCCCATGGCCCCTTCCAGTAGATGTATGGTTTCCTACAACTCACAATCCACACAAGCGAACCAAAGTCCTAAAGTTTCCTTCCCATGTCAATTGCAGCTTCGAGTGAAACTATTGGGAAGGTGACCCTACCTACAGATCACCAACGCCATGCATAAGGTCACCAAGCAATTCCATGAACTGTTCTTTGAAGCTTCTACAATAGGAAAACTCAATGAACTAAGAGATGGTGCTCCTGCCCCCATGGATCAACACCTTTGTTGATGCCGACAATTCGATTCTTCGGGATGCCCCCTCCATCGGTTGCAATTGTCTGCATCTTCCCAACTATAAACCAAGTTGAATGAGATAGGAGGAAGATAATGGTCCTAGCCGATGGAGCCATTACTCGGGGCCAATTCTCGACATACACCAAGTGACTGGGCCAAGTTATAGCTATAGGGATTGGCCTAGTTAGTGCTCAGGTTTATAGACTGTATGTTGAAAAACATCTACCTTTCAATTGTCTATATTGAGCTCAAGAAGTGAGAGGACGAGAGCCCAAAAAAATGAAGCCCAAAGCCATCCTCAAACTATGGGGCTACTTGACTCATTCCAAGACCTGTGTTAGGATGCAAGCACAACCAAAACTGATGATTTTATCTTACTCAAGAACGAATACAACCACAACCAAGTTTGATGATTTTATCATAATCAAGCATGGTTGAAACCACAACCAAGTTCAATGATTTTCTCTTACTCAATCCTTGTGTAGACATCCTAGTCATTCCACTTTTGTCATGTCCTAATTCAATCCAGAAGCCTACTAATGCAACCATGTCATTGGCTTGAGGACAATCCAACTAATAGTGTTGGGGGCTTGTTGGCACACACGTTTTTAGGTTAGTTGCATGTGTTACACAAACAATAGTGTGTGCACATATACACTTCATGGCACAAGGAGGATCAACAACTGTTCCAGCCAAAGGAATAACTTGCGTGCGTCAACCTAGTTTTGTATGGAACACAAATGATCTGGACGATACCACATGCATACCAAATATGAGAATATCTTCAGGAATCGTATTGAATGATGAACAAGAACAACCCAAAGGATCACGAGAAAGATTAAGGATGATCTAGCAAGTTAGTTAGGATTTCAACGCTTCAAGGAGGATATATGGGATGCATGCAGAAAAAAGAAGTGTGCTTGTCTAGCCATCCCTGAAGAGAGTGGAGAAGAGAAGAAATCAATAGAGAGACATAGAAAAAAGGGTAAATAGAGTTGAGTGTAGAGAGAGAGAGAGAGGAGTCGAGTTTCAAGTCCAATTCTATCTGAGTTTTGGAAGAGCCTTGTTTGAGTTTTAAAAAGAGTCTGTAATATAGTCATATGTGCGTGGAGATGAGGATAGAGCACATATCACAATGGAATGTAATGAATGTTGAATGAAGCAGAGGGCATACTAATAGTTCTATGTGATATGAATTTGTCTTTGTATGTAGTTTGAAGTTATAATGAATATAATATAAAGTCTCGTTTCTCTCTACAATTTGATATGTGTACTCTAAGTTGAATGTATATATATGTTAATGGTTAATTCTTATTACTCTATATGGTATTATGAATGAATGTATGCATGAAATCCCAAGAGATTTCCTTTCTTGCACTGTCCCTTCACATCCGACACAAGACTAAATGGTCTCTATGATTCTCAGAGTGACTCGGGTGAGACCTTCTTCAGTCCTTGACTAAAGATTGAATATGTCGGCACCTTGGGGTTTTTTTGGTCAAATATTGACAAACCTTGGATCATAAACCCCCTAACGATAGGAGAGACATGTGATAACAACCTAGTTAGAGGTAAATGATGCCCTTGATAGGTAATTTGTGGTGGTTCAAGGTGTCATTCTTGGCACTAGAATCCTATAAGTTTCCTTTAGGGCCCAATTGTTGAGTTTGATCCTCTGAACATATCCAAGTTCTAGAGACTCATACCCAATGTTCAAAAACCCATAATATTGCTACCCATCTAAAAAACAAGGATACCCAAGAAATATCCTTTATGGTGGTTCAACATGATGTTGATGGACCTAAATAACTAGAAGCTTCCTTTAAGACCTAAGGCCTAGGTTTCCTATCTTGATCGTGTCCAAGGACCTAAGACCCATACCTAGTGCTCAAAATATCCTAATGATACCCATGTTCCCACTTAAAGGATAAAGATCCACTCAAGAGGTCGTCTATGGTCATTTAAGTTGTCATTAACGAACATTGAGTCCTATAAGCTACCTAAAACCTAGAGAGGTTGAGTATGGTGGTTTGAGGTGTCGTGTTTTGCACTAGATGTCTACAATATTTGTACTTCAACTAAGGCTTGTGTTTCCCCTGTCGACCATGCTAAGACTTTGAGACCCGTACCTAATGATCAAAACCTTGTGAGGGAACTTAAAACATCATTTCTTAGAGGCCAAGGATACCCTACATAGGTAATGTGCAATGCTTGGAGGCACTGTTCATGGATCTGGATGCCTCAAACCATTCTTTAGGACCTAATGCTTGGCCTTTTTCCCTAGATCATTTCCAGGGCCCTATGATACATACCTATGGCTCAAACCTACCTAGTGGCACTGACATCCCAAATCATCAGCCAATGATACTTTCAAGAGGCCATGTGTCATTATTCTAGGAATTCTTCTTAGCCTTGAATGACTAGAATCTTCCATTAGGCATAAAGTTCATGTTTCCTCCCTTGGCCATGTCCTAGTGCTAAAAAATGCTAGTGGCACCTATATACCTAGTGAGAGGCAATTGCTGCCTGTTGGCACAGGGGCAGACCCAGGGTTCAATGCTACAACAATGCACCAAAAAAACCCTAACTAACGGCCCTTTCGACAACGCCTGCGAAGCAGATGAAGTCTCACTCGAGGTAGAGGCAGGGGTGATTGCAGGACTCAGGTGTCTGCAACCTTATCTAGGATACAGATATGTGATTACACACTTAACAAAGAACTTAGCATCAATAGTTCACCTAGAATTAACCCTTATCTCACTCCGTAGATAACACAAAGCATTGCAGTATATACTTAGATCTAAGATGATTCAACACTTAGCAGCGTACAACAGACCGAATCTGGTAGACCAAGAACTTATCAACTTCATACACATAAAATCTATCATCTATACACATCTAATAAGCACAAAGCATAAGTAAACCTATCTAAACATTTCATAGCACTTAGCAAGAGAGGGAAAACACATGTAAGTAACAACACAAAGCATGATACACAGATTTACGTGGTTCACCCCCACCCTGGGGCTACGTCCACCAACTCTTCTTCTCTATTATTGCTGTCCAATTAGTTACAAGGACAGAGCCTCAAAACCTACTCCACGCAGGATAGGAGATATGCGCAGCTCGCTAGATCCTCCTTCCCCGAGTAGCTCTAAGCATAAAACCTTCTTACAATCCGTGCACTCAGCACTTACAATACTTGCACTCAGCTATGCAAGTATATCACATAGATCAACTCTTAGCACTAAGTCACTTCTCAAGTGTCCTAAAACAGGTCCCTTCTTACATAGCCTAGACTTCTACTTATACATTACAAAAAGGGGCCTAAACATGGGTAAACCCATGGGCCGATATCCCGGTCCCTTTACATTATTGCCAAAAACCCAAAAAGGACCCAAAAAGGGGGTCTAGCTTCCATGATCTCTACTTCGCCTTGCGCTCCATCTTTGACAGGCCGTCGAAGTCCCAAAAATGGTCAAATATGACCAAGTGTTCCTCAAAACTTGGTCAAGGGCCAACAGGCTCCCAACACTCACCTGTGACTCATCCTGAGTCACTTAGGTCTAGGTAACTTTGCCTCAAAGGTATCGAGCGTGGCTCAAGCTGCTTTGACTTGTCTCTGTGCTACTTCTTCTTGCTCAATGAATTCCTAAATAACCGCTTCGCTGATAGGTCCTTCCAGTTGTCACTCGATTGTAACAACTATTTGTTCTAGTACTGTTCCTTGGCCTTCAATTTCTTCAAACAATAGATAGGCCACCTCCTGGCTCGACTGGAGTTTATGGGTGACTTCCATCACTCTGTTATGAATGGTAAGAATGAGTTGTTGGGCGGTACATTGTTCCTAGGATCTCTTCATCCTCTCGATGGGTGACAGGAGCTTGAGCTGCGCCTGTACTGTATCTGCATGCTGCGTTGCTTCCTGGAGTTGGGTCTCCAATTTATTCAACTCTGGGTCTTCGGATAGTTGTTCATATATCTGTGCACTTTTGCTACTTAACTATTTGCATTCTGCAACAAGTGTTTTAATCCTCTTGACTACGCTCTGAGCATTCAATTCTCATTGGTCGCACACTTCTTGTGGGGTACTTGGTATAGTTTGAAGTTCTAATTCCACGACCCTTTGCTGAAGCTGCTGAATAACTTCAGCAAGATTCATCACTTGACTTTCGAAGGGTTATTCTCTCTTTTGTTCTAAGCCAGTGACATAGCGAAATGCTCGGTTAACTGCTTCTTCCATCCCGATCTGCTTCGTGAGCAGTTTCTCTTTCTCCTTTTGGATCTTCGCTCTATCTTCTTCAAATTTTGCTTGGAGAGCATCCTTCTCTTGTTGCGTGGCTCGACGATGTTCTATGATTTCCTCTTGTACTTTCTTTAAGGCCCGAGTAACCTACTCTTTTTCTTCCTGTGTGTGTCGAAGGTGTACTTCGACTGTATCAAAAATCTTGCGGAGTTGAACTGGTTCTTCTGCCACTTCTGTTGTTCCTTCTGGAAGAGGAACAATAGAGACTGAGTGGCTAGACTGGAGTGCCTACTGCACTTCTTGGAGCCCAATTTAAATCTTGTTATATATCTACTCCTGCTTCGCTTCCTGCTTTTTTGTTATCTCTTCTATGGATTCATTCATAGTTGCAAGGAGGAAACTGAAGTCATCCAGAGTGAGTGTGGTCTGCATCTTAGTTACGGTTGCTTTCGATTTCTTCCGGGAGGGAGAATTCGTAGGTGACCATTTTCTCCTATTTATAACTTCGACTTCGTCTTCCGGTCTCTGTTCGACTTCCTCTAGGTCTTCACCATTACCTCCTTGATCTGGTGTGACGGAATAAGTCCTTACATATATGCTATCTAAATCCTGAACCTCTTCAGTATTCTTTGTCTTCTTTATCTTACTGGGCCAGGGTGTGTCCTGTGCAGCTTCTGGGTTGTTGATGTCTGAAATGTTTGCTGGATCTACTGCAACAAGGAGGTTCACCGACCATTCCTTGGTGATCTCTTCTTGGTCTTCTTCTGTCAGCTTATAATAGGACTGAAGTTGTTCCTGGTGCTCATCGACACGTGAAGTTAGGTATATAAAGTGGTGGTCCGCGCTGAACTTTATCAGAGGTCGAAACCTTTGTAAAGTGTTTGGGGTTATGCGAGGTTCACCCCCTATGGCTGCTTTCAATTGGTTATAATACGTGTGGAAAATGACATTCGATTTCCATTGCTTGTTCATGTCGGTCGAGTACCACAATGTATTGAACTTCACGGCTAGTGGCTCAAAGAGGTCGAGGTCCGAGAAGGTTGCGCTTTTCGGTAGCTCCCATGAAACAAAAGCGATCAGTATTAGAAGCCAGCTAAAATGGAATTCATGCCCCTGATCCTGGGCTTCTCTAGAGTCAATCTCTAGCTGGTTTACTAGGTACTTCGCCCAGTTCATCTGTAGTCCCTCTGTGCATTTTCCTGCGAGGTCAACTACGAAGCCTGATACTTGTGTAGGTCGATTCTTACGTATCATATTTCCTGCGATCAATTGACATGCGAGGCGCACTACACCACTTTCGATAGAGGCTACCTTGTAGCCTCGTGTGCCCTTCTCGACATTGCCATAAGCTTCTTTAATCTTCTGTGAAAGAGCGCGGTCCGCGGTCTTTCCAGGGTAGTAATCCTGGGGATTAGGGCCCTGCATGCTAAGCCCAATGATACTATTGATCAATGCTAGATCAACAATTATGCGACGGTTTAACCACAGGTATCCTCCATGGTAACTTGCTAGCAACAATTTTACACAAGAATTCACCTCCTGGTGTCTGCCGAAGTGTGATATTTTCATAACGTTGAGCAAAGTAGACTGCGCAAGGTTCATCGTCCATTGCTGAGGGACGATATTCAAATTCTTGCTCTTATTTCTTTTCAAGTACTTATATGGGGTGAGCATTCTATAAACCTTACGGCCCCCTGGGTTGAAGTCGCAAAACTTCAACACTGTAACCTTGTCTTGATCTATGCGGTAGGTGTGTACTCCTTTTGGTAGATATGCAGTGATTAGGGTGTATTCAAAGTCTCTAGGGACACTTTCCCTGTTAATCGCACTGCTAAGAGGGGATATGTAAGCTGGTAGGATGGATGGCACTAACTTCGCTTTGGCTATATCATCTTTATTCTTAGTTCTCCTTTTCTCATCGGCTCGAGATGTTCCTGCTCGAGCAGTCGACGGGGAGGCTTGCACTCCTCTCGTCGATGATGTGTGGACTCCGGTGGACATTCCTCTTTCCGACATGACTCTCTCAGTCATTAAATTGAGAAGGACCTCTGTGACGGATTCCTCAACTGCGGTGAGCTCGTCGGACATACGCACTCGGAAAAGATAATCGGGGCACGATGATATTAGATAATGCACTAAGACGAACAATCTTCTTGCAATGATCACTGTATACAATCACTAGTTCTGCGAGCTTCAAATTTTCAGTTGGCAAAAGTTTTCTTTGGGCACAATGCGACGAGATAAATAGGAAATTCGTCAATGGTCTGCTTGCAATGGGTATGAAGCTTCCATTATCATAGATCTGTCCGTTATGGTGAGGTCAAATGGTCTGGCGGTGATCCTTTAATGCTTTTCTATCCGTTCGGGGCAGAAGTCGAACAGGTATATCGGTCCAGTGGCTAGATTGCTTCGCCACGACGAAGTGCCATATGCCATTGTTCTGATATCTTGACGAAGTTCAATTCCTGTGATTTTTCCTTCTGCAATGTTCCACCTGGGATCTCTTGTAACTTTTCAATATTCACCTTTTTCTTACTTAATTTTCTAGCCTTCTTCCCGGTAGTCTTCAACTCGATCGGTCTTTTCCCGTTCTAATTCCTATCTTCTCTTGACATAGTCACTTCGCATTGTTGAGATTATTTCTTTAGATCCGAGGGTAATACTCCTTCAACATATGGATTAGGCATTTCAGTCTTCTGTGGTTCCTCTAATTCTCTTATAGCTTCGACGTCCAAGTCCCTGGTGTCCAATAGCTTAGATCTGTTCTCTTGTTCTTCCATCAAGTAGGTGATCCTTCTAGTCATATATTCCATGAGTTCTTGCTTCTTCTATTCTAGGGCTTCCTTTTCTTCTTTTCTTCGGATCTGGTCTTTTTCAATCCAGATCTTGCCTAACAAAGCTGTAAATGGGGCACGATCCTCAATAAATTTAATAACTTTGAATTCCGTCGAAGCTCCATGGGTACTCATAGCTATCTGGGTAATCCTTCCACACATGGTTACTATTTTTCCTTTAAACAACCCTATTTTTCCTAGTGAAGGAACCATAACAGGCCTTCCTAGGGTTTCCCAAGTGCTTTCTGTCATAATGTTCATCTGTGTTTCCTCATCCAGAGCACAATCAATGTCAAAGTCTCATATTCTTACTTCGATTTTCTCCTTTTCTTTGAAGATCTCTGACAAACTGGCATCTTTATGTTCATTCAGGGTTTCTTTCATTTCTAGTAACATAATCTCTTATTCTTTCTTGGGTTCTTCTATAATCTTAATCTCTTGATCTCCTTCAGGGTTTGCTTGCTCCATATTCATCTTTTCAAGTCTAGCAATCATTCTAGGGCAATCCAGTACTTCATGGTCCATAGCCTTACAACAGAGGAAACTAGGTTTTCTCCCAGAACATTCCTTAGCAAGATGTCCTGGTCTTCTGCAATTGTAACAAAGAGTTAATCCTCTCTTTCTCTTCAATGATCCCCAACTTTTCCTATACTACACGCTAGGATCATAATGGCTAGCCTGTAAAAATTTCTTTCTAGGATCCTGCATCCACTTGTTAGTCAACACATTATTTCTATGCATAGGCATAACATATCTTTCATTATTCTTATCATATCTATTCATATCAAACGTTCTTTCATCTAGCAATGCCCTAGTTTTCAAGCTAGGACAAAATCTATCAAGCATACCTAAATTCATGCTTTAGAAACAAAAGTTTCCACTTATTGAGCACAAAGCTTCTAGATCTAAAACCTTTCACTATTCTTATCTTTATCAGAGAACAAAGCTTACAGATCTTACCTCTTTTCTTCAGACCTTGCTTCTTTTCTTCAGCACAAAGCTTCATAGGTCGAGTAGAGTACTGCGCATCAGAGCGACAGATCTACGCACAGAGTTTCCACAAGTTCAGGACAAATCTTTTCACAAAGATTCTTCTTCCTTAGTTCCCAAAAATCATAGTTTCAGTCCCGGTAATAGAACCATTTGTTGGCATAGGGGAAAAACCAGGGTTCAACGCTACAACAATGCACCAACAAAACCCTAACTACCGACCCTTTCAGCAACACCTGCGAAGTAGATGAAGTCTCACCCGAGGTAGAGGCAGGGGTGATTGCAAGACTCATGTGTTTGCAACCTTAGATGAGATACAGATATATGATTACACACTTAACAAAGCACTTAGCATCAATAGTTCACCTAGAATTAACCCGTATCTCACTCCACATATAACACAGAGCATTGCAATATATACTTAGATCTAAGATGATTAATCACTTAGCAGATACAACAGACCAAATCTGGTAGACCAAGTACTTAGCAACTTCATACACATCAAATCTATCATCTATACACATCTAATAAGCACAAAGCATAAGTAAACCTATCTAAACATGTCATAACACTTAGCGAGAGAGGGAAAACACATGTAAGTAACAACACAAAGCATGATACACAGATTTACGTGGTTCACCCCCACCCTAGGGCTACGTCCACCAACTCTTCTTCTCTATTATTGTTGGCCAATCATTTACAAGCACATAGCCTCAAAACCTACTTTGCGCAGGACAAGAGATCTGCACATCTCGCTAGATCCTCATTCCCTGAGTAGCTCTAAGCATAAAATCTTCTTACAATCCATGCACTCAACACTTACAATACCTGCACTCAGCTCTGCAAGTATATCACACAGATCAGCTTTTAGCACTAATCCATTTCTCAAGTGTCCTAAAAAGGGTCCCTTCTTACATAGCCTATACTTCTACTTATACATTACAAAAAGGGGCCTAAACATGGGTAAACCCATGGGCCAACATCCCGGTCCCATTACATTATCCCCAAAAACCCAAAAAGGACCCAAAAAGGGGGTCTAGCTTCCACGATCTCCGCTTTTCCTTGCGCTCCATCTTTGACAGGCTGTCGAAGTCCCAAAAATGGTCAAATATGACCAAGTGCTCATCAAAATTTGGTCAAGGGACAACAATGCCCTTGATAGGTCATTTGTGGTGGTTGAAGGTATCATTCTTGGCCCTATAAGCCTATAATCTTCTTTTAGGGTCTAACTCTTGGGTTTTTCCCTTGACTATATCCAAGGTCCAAAGACTCATACTCATTGTTCAAAATCTCATAATGATAACTATCCCCATCTAGAGATCAAAGATACATTGGAAAGGTCCTTTGTGGTGTTTCAATGTGTTGTTGATGGCCTAGATGCCTATAATATTCCTTTAATACCTAAGGCTTGGTTTTCCACTCTTGATTGTGTCCAAGGAACCAAGACCCATATACAATGGTTAAAACATCCTAACGATGCCCATATCCCACTTGAAGGTTGAATATCCCCTCAAGGGTTCATATATGGTTGTTTGAGGTGTCATCCATGACCCTTGAGTCCTAGAGGTTTCCTAAAACCTGGAGGGGTCAAGTGTGGGGGTTTGAGGTGTCATGTTTGGCCTTAAATTCCTAGAGTATTTGTTTGGATAAGGCTTGGGTTCCTCCCTCTAACATATCAATTCCTTGAGACCCATACTTAATGATCAAAACCTAGTGAGGCCACTAACATCCTTTCTTAGAGGCCAAGGATACCCTCTAGAGATAATGTGCAGTGGTTTGAGTTATTACTCATGGATCTGGATGCCTAAAAGACTTATTATCAACTAAGGTGTGACTTTCTTCCCTAGATCATTTTCAGGTCCCTGTGACACATACCTACTACTCAAAACCACCTAGTGGCATTGACATTCCCAACCATAGGCCAATGATACCATTAGGAGGCCATGTGTGGTTTTTTGAGGCATCCTTCTTGGTCCTGGATGGCTAGAAGCTTCCTTTAGGGCCTAACATTCATGTATCCTCCCGTAGCCATGTATAGGGCCCCAAGACCCATACCGAATGATAAAAATTTCTAGTGGTACCTATATACCTATTTAAAGGAAAATAAATCCCTCTATAGGTCCTTTTTGGTGGTTTAAGGTGTCATTCTTGACCCTAGAAACCTATAAGCTTATTTTAGGGCATAAATCTTGGGTTTGTTCCCTTAACCATATCTAGGGTCCAAATACTCATACATAATGTTCAAAAACTCATAATGGTGACTATCCCCATACAGAGACCAAGGATACCCTGGAAAGGTCCTTTGTGGTGGTTCACCATGTCCTTGATGGCCCTAGATGCCTATAAGCTTCCTTTAAGATGTAAGGATTGAGTTTCCTCTCTCAATTGTGTCCAATGACCCAATACCCATATCCAATTCTCAAAATATCCTAACAATGCCCATATCTTCACTTGAATGCCAAAGATACCCTCGAGAGGTCATTTATGGTCATTTGAGGTGTCATTCATAATCCTTGATCCCTAGAATCTACTTAAGACCTTGAGAGGTTGGGTGTGTTTGTTTGAGGCGTCATGATTAGCCTTAAATGCCTATAATTTTTGTACTTTAACTAAGGCTTGGGTTACCCCCCTTGACCATATCAAGGCACTTGAACTCCATTGTTATTGTTCATGTAAATTGAGCTTGAGAATTTATGTTTATGGCCTAAGGTTATTGTTTCCCTCCCAAACCAATTTCAACAACCTCAGGATGTTGTTTCGTTACCATGACAATGGTTAAGGCCTCCATACCCAATTGTGTTGCGTGAAACAATGTAATGGCACCCATACCCAACTACAAGCGAAAATACCTTGTGGTGAGGGATCATAAATTACTATGTTTAGGTTTTATTCATGGAACTTAATCTCAAGAAGATTCAAATATGGATTAAGGCCCTTGTTTACCCTTGATCATGTTTAGGCATCTAGACCATTTTCCAATGCAAAATATCTACTCATCACACTCATATCCCACTCGAAGGCCTACAAAAAAACCCTACAAATGAATCATGTGTTGGTTCAAGGACTCATTCAAGGCTCTTGAACCTGATAAGATTCAAAAATATCCTAAGGTGCTTGTTTTCCTACCTTAACCATTTTCAAGGGCCCGCGACCCATCCTTGGTACACAAATTCTCCTAATGGAATCCATATCCAACTTTGATGCCAAAGACCCAATATAATGGGTTTGTGTTGTGATTATATGTGTGTTCATGGTGGTTGAGACCAAGAAGCAATGTTTAGGGCCTAAGGTCCAAGTGTTTTTTTCCCCTAACCATATTTCTTAAGCTCTAGAATGTTCATTTAGGGCTTAAGCCCCTTATTACCCCCCTTACCATGTATAGGCCTTAAATAACATTTTCAATGCACAAAACCTACTCATTGAACTCATATTCCACTTGCACGATAAAGAAAACTAACCATGCCCCAAAGAATGATTCATGGTGTGGGCTTGAGACACATTCTCATTCAGGGCATGCATTGTTTAATCATGGTTCCTATATCCCTCTAGTAGGATATAAATACCATACAAGGTTATTTTGTGGTCATTCGAGGATGTGTTCACGTTATAGTTGTAGAATCTTTGTGGGTAGTAGGTGTTGTTCATGGCTATTGAGCCTGATGAATGTGATTTAGGGCACAAGGCCCCTTATTATCCTCTTGTGACCTTAGTTATACCTCTAGACACATTCCTTGTGCACAAGTAAGCTTAGTCACAAAAGCACTTGCATGTTATAGGAACATGCATGTTCTCTAGAATGTGCATGTGCTCTAGAATGCATGTACTCTCTAGAGTGCATGCATGTTCTTTTCATTCAATTTTTTTGGGGCAGGATTGACAACATTAACATATGTGTTTATTGACTTGTTGCTTCAGATTTAGGTTCAGAATGACAAACTTATGGTTTGGGCTACAAATACACCAAAACCTCAATTTTTCTGAATGACTCTCAATATCTCTATTTTTCATGTTATTTTTGTATAGCCTACACAAATCCATTCTCGATGAAACTACAGACACATATAGAGGCTGACTATGCAAATCCTAAATACATATAATTTAAACAAAATAAAAATATTGTTTACTATTTTTAATATATTTTTGTTTTAACATATTGGAATCTTAAAATACATACATCTTTTTTCTTGCTATAATTTTGATCACCTTAACCATTTTTAGAAAAAGTTATATAAGAAGATCAACATTCTAAAAATAAATAAAATTGTTTTATTATGTTAAGACCCTCATACCTTGCACTAATGCATGGCCTTGTACTTTCAAGAATATAATGACTTTCTTAATTTAAAAAATATAAACAACATTATAAATTTTGAAAAAATAGTCATGCACAATAACAATATAGTTTCTACAATTCTACAATTTTTTTTAAGGAAAATCCATCATTTAGGTACTCAATGGGTGCACTACTATGCATTATATTTTTCATGAAAAATAACATACCATTGTTAGAAAAACTCAAATTTCAGATAGCCATAAACAAATTCTAAAAATAAAAGTTATATATTCTGAAAGCTAATCAATTTCCTACATTTCATTTTTTTACACCATATTCAAATTTATTGTGAAAGTATCTCAAATCATCCCTCCAAGTTAACAAATTGTTGTTTTCCCATATTTACATTACGGGTGAGCTACATCATTACTTGTACTAACTCATAATTATTTTTAAATAATAATAAGATAAGTACAAACAAAACATGATGAATAACATATATTGACTTTTTATTAGTATATTATTTAAATATTTAATTAAAATTCTCATTATTTTTATTTAAAAGAATGTTTTTCATCCATTTTATATCCTAAAAATGTATCGTTATTTTAATATAAAACCCCCAAAACTAAAATAGGTAAAAACCCAAACAATTCAAAGATTGAATTGTAAAAAAGATGAAATAAATGTCATCCATAACAATAAATTTAATTTTACTCATAGTTCAACTTTAATGAAATGTACAAATGTAACTATTTAAAACAATAATAAAACTAAATTAATTTAATTTTACTCATAGTTCAACTTTAATGAAATGTACAAATGTAACTATTTAAAACAATAATAAAACTAAATTGTATAATCTATAACAACAAAACAATAAATTTAATTCAAATTTAATGAAATGTATAAATGTAACTATTTAAAACAATAATAAAATTAAATTGTATAATCTATAACAAACATAGTTCAAATGTAGCAAGGGTTTTCAAAATTGTTAAATCTAAGTTTGAAATTTTAGCAAAAAGTTAAATCCCCAATTTATGTGAGGACATATCTGAAAATGCTTAAAATATTGACCTATTATCCTACTTTTTTTTATAGTCAACGAGGAGAATATAGTTGCATGTTTACATAAAAATTATTTTTAATAAATTTTATAATAATGTTGTTAAACATTATTTTATAATGGCTACACTTGAAGTGACCAATGCCTAAAATAGAAAAATGAAAATGAAAAAAAAAATAGGTGAAAACATATGTATATTTTCTGCAATTGTTATATTTACTATGAAAGCAAAGGCCACTTTGAAAAAAAACTCAGACAAATAGTGGGAAAGTGATTTATGTGTGAAGTCATCAAATCGATTTCTTGACATATCTCTGATTTATTATTTTATTGGTAGTTTGAGTGTATATATGTTTGTACTTGAGTTATCATACCACTGATAAGATAGACATGAAATGAGTGGGGCTAAGTATCTCCAATCTGGTACCGGAAATAATCTATAAAATCATACATCTACTGGTTAATCATACAATCAGGATATATACCCACCCACCATATCCCATTGATGACATGATGCATTCATTATCTTCTAAAATACAGGACTCAAACAACACTCTAACACCTCTTAATACAAATCACCCTATCTTTAACTCGACTTTCCCACAATACTGTGTTCTCTTACAATTTTGATATGCAAGGAAACCCAAATAGCACATAAGAAACCTTAAGTGCTTAATGTATTATTTAATAAAAGCAAGGTAAAACACATAAGAAGAAACATGTTGTCATCTAGATCGTAGAGACGCTTTCTTGGTACACAAGATATGGTCATCTCGGGTAGAGAGGATTCAAAAGTACTCTTTGAGAGGCTATTATTATTTTTTTTAATTCTTATCACAATTATTAAAATTGTTAATTCTTATCACAAGTAGAAAAGAGTAACTGCTACTATGAATATCTATCTATCGACCATTTCTACCTTATCTACCTATAGTACAGAAGCAACAGGTGAGCAGAGTAGAGTGAGAGAAGATGACTACAAATGAACAAGGTCAAGCAACACCTCTTCCACTAGCACTCCAAAAACATTGCTAGCTCTATGTTAACCCCTATTTATTTTGCTTCCTCTTTGAACATTTTTCGCTCTTGTCCCTCCCTCTTAAAGTCTAGCTCAATGATAATATCTGCATGATTATTGATATCAACCTCTTCTTTCCATGCATAATAAGAAGAAGATATTTGTCCACATAATCTTCTTTACCAATTGCTAGAGGGCCATGGCTCTACGCTTGCCATAAACACACAACCATATCGCTTTCATCTTGAATGAGTAAATTCTCTGTAGACTTCTTGCGCAAAAGAAATTGATGAATGTTCAACAACACTCCTCCATGGGCGATAGTCACACCCATCAACATGTTTTTGATCTCATCATCATTCCTTATAGCCAAAAGGATATGCCTTGGAATAATCATGTTCTTCTTGTTATCCTTTGTGGCATTTCCATCCAATTCAAGAACTTGCATGAAAAATCAACACCAAAAAATTAAAAAATTAAAATGAGATCTTGTGATTGGAACCTTAAGACACAAACCCTAACACTTCAATTTTCGAGGATCAAATATTGCACAAGAAATTTGAATAATATAAAAAAACCAATGAATATATACCTCGACTGCAAGATACTCTATAACAACTACCAGATACACAGGAGCTCTTGTGTCAACTGACTGGACATATCTTCCCTTCTTGAGATACCTTCCGATTCTTGCAACATGGAATTGAAGGCCAACTTTTGTGGATAACAAATCAACTTGCAACAAGCCATGTTACAAATACAATGTAAAAGTAAAGTAACAAGCCATGTGCATGGTGGTGAGGAGGCATTGAGGTAGTTAACAAGAGTAATAGCACCAATGAAGCATCACATGTTAAGATCTAGTAACAGGGCCTGTTAAGAATAATGGTAAATTATATGCTCCAGAATGGCAAGTTCTTGGGCTTGCTTGTTGGACTGCGCTCATGCTTGTTGAAACATAATTATGGAGTATCAATTTCCTCTATTTATGACGATGCCCTTAGCTTTCTATTGAATTCAACCCAAAATATATCAATTGGGAAACTCACTGATTATGTAATCTCAATCACCAAAATCTGCAATCTAGTGATTCTTCTAAATTTCTCACTGGATTTTGGGCAAAACTATTCAGAAAAATGTACCAAAAAAGGTTTAAAACTTAGAACATTTAGAGTATGCTATATTTATATTGTTAGGAGTTGTAATTTACCTTAACAAATTAGTTAGTAAAACCATCCATTGACAGTTACTCAGTTACTCCCGTTTCTGAAACCGTAAAATTGTTTTGTAACCATTTATATAACTCTTATGAAGTCAATAACAAGTGCGTTCATTCCCAATATCATTTTTGGGTTTTCTTCTTTTATTATTGTTTTCATGGTATCAGAGCAGGTTGGGAGCAGAGAGTCTGCTGGTGTGTGCCCACTCCCAGATCTTGAAGAATACCCGTTGAACATTGTTCAACTGTGTGAATACCCTGTTGTGCCTGCATTCCCTGTTGTCTATGTCCACTCCCAGAAGGCTATTGTTCGTAAGGCTGCATAAGCTGCATACTATGACCAGAAGTTGTTCCCTGCGTAAGACTGAATATTGATTGATTTTTTCAAATATTTTTCATCTATTTTTCTGCCAGCTATCTTGTTGTTCAAATGTTGCCCAACTATCTTGCTGTAGATTGTTGTTCAAACTCATTTTTCATCAAAGTATTTGGAGTTTGGTTCTTTTCCATTTGAAAAGTGATCCAGCTATCTTGTTGTTCAAATGCTGCCCAACTATCTTGCTGTAGATTGTTGTTCAAACTCATTTTTCATCAAAGTATTTGGAGTTTGGTTCTTTTCCATTTGAAAAGTGATATATATATATATATATATATATAT
>ML812785.1:20953-33611 GCA_009831015.1 Picea engelmannii
AATGATTTACTTTCTAATCTTGATACATCTCTTATTACTACAATTAGTTTGGGTGATGATCATCCGATCAAAGCTTCAGGAAAAGGTGTTGTGCCAGTTTTAACAAAGCAGGGTGAAGTGAAAAATATTCTTGATGTTTACTATGTACCAAATATCAAACACAATTTGTTGAGTGTAGGACAATTAATGGCGCATGGTTATGATGTCACTTTCCACGACAACACTTGCACAATTCTTAATCAAAGTAAAAGACTTGTTGCAAAAGTCCCTATGACAAAGAACAAAATGTTTCCCTTAGAAATGAGAAGTGGGAATATGTATGCATGTAATATTTCTAATGTGTCTGAAACTGAGTTATGGCATTATCGTTATGGTCATTTACCAGTCAAAAGTGTGAGTTTGTTACAAAGACAACCTATGGTGACAAGATTGCCTCCTTCGATTAATTAGATTCCTTCTTGTGAAAGTTGCATAGTAGAAAAACACCAACGAGATATATTTCCATCATCCTCTTATAGAGCCAAAGAGTGCTTAGAGTTAGTTCACACAGACTTATGTGGACCTATGCAAAATCAGTCAATTGGTGGAAGTTTTTATTTTCTGACATTTATTGATGATAGTAGCAGGAAAGTTTGGGTTTATTTTCTCAAACACAAATCCGAGACATTCACTCGATTCAAAGAATACAAGGTTGAAGTAGAGAAACAAAGCGACAGATTTGTCAAAGTTTTGAGATCTGATGGAGGAGGTGAATATAACTCAAGAGATTTTGTTGATTTTTGTAAACATCATGGTATTAAAAAGCAAACGACTACCGGATATACTCCACAACAAAATGGAGTGGCAGAAAGAAATAATTGCACCATCATGAACATGGCCAGGAGTTTACTTACAAAAAGAAAAATGTCCAATGATTACTGGGCTGAAGCAGTTGCATGTTCAATTTACATACTTAACAGATCACCAACTTCTAGTGTTCAAGGTAAAGTACCTGAAGAAAAATGGAGTGGATCTAAGGTAAATGTTTCTCATTTCAAAATTTTTGGTTGTGTTGCTTTTGCTCATGTTCCTGAAGAGCTAAGAAAGAAGCTTGATGATAGAAGTGAGAAGTACATTTTTATTGGCTATAGTGAACAGTCGAAAGCATACAAATTATACAATCCTATTACTAAGAAATTTCTAGTAAGTAGAGATATTAAATTTATGGAAGATAAATCATGGGATGAAATGGAAAACAATACTTCTCACAATCCTTCTCTTGAGTTGGATGAACATCAAGAATCAATAACACGTCTTCCAAGATTGCAAGTTCAAAATGAAAGTAGTTCTTCGTCTCATAATGATTCTTCATCTCATAGTGATTCAGATTCTGACCATAATCATCAAAGAATGAGAAGTTTGTGAGATATATATGACCAAGGTGATAATGTAGTATAGTATGTATTTTTCTCATCTCAACCTACTTGTTTTGATGAAGCTGCAAAGAAAAAAGAATGGGTAGATGCAATGAATAATGAAATAGAAGCTATTGAAAGAAACAATACATGGGATTTAGTTGATCTACCTGCAGATAAAAATGTCATAAGTGTCAAATGGGTTTATAAAACTAAACTGAATGAAAAAGGTGAGATTGAGAAACACACATCAAGGTTAGTTGATAGAGGTTTTTCACAACAACCTGGCATTGATTATGGTGAAACTTTCGCACCTATAGCAAGATTAGATATTGTTCGATTTGTTTTGGCCATTGCAGCACAAAATAAGTGGCCTATTTATCAAATGGATGCTAAGTCCGCCTTCTTGAATGGAGTGTTAAATGAAGAAGTGTATGTCCAACAACCACCTGAATTTGAAGTTAAAACACAACAAAATTGAATGTACAAATTAAAGAAAGCCTTGTACGGTTTGAAGCAAGCTCCGCGAGCTTGGCATAGTAGAATTGATCATTATTTACTCAAAGATGGTTTCAATAGGAGCGAAAATGAGCCTACTTTGTATATCAAGGTAAATCAGCAGGGTAATATTCTCATCCTATGTCTTTATGTTGACGACATGATCTACACAGGAAACATGATATTAGATGCATTTAGATCAGCCATGAAAAATGAGTTTGAAATGACAGATCTTGGATTAATGAAGTATTTCTTAGGCATTGAAGTAGACCAATCTGATCATGGTATATTTATTAATCAATAGAAATATGCTGTTGAAGTTTAAAAAAAAATTAAGATGGAAAAGTGTAAGCCTGCTGACACTCCTATTGCTCTTGGCACTAAATTAAGCAACGAAGATTTGGGATCAGTAATAAGTTCCACATTGTATAAACAACTTGTTGGTAGTCTTATGTATCTTACTACTACAAGACCTGGCATAACATATGCAACAAGTTACATTTCCAGGTTTATGGAATCTCCTAAGGATTCTCATTGGAAAGTTGGTAAGAGGATCTTAAGATACATTGTAGGTACAACCACTTATGGTTTGTGGTACACAGCTTCAGCAGACAGTATGCTTACAGTTTATACCGACAATGATTATGCAGGAAGTATTGACGACATAAAAAGCACTTCAGGCTATGCTTTTCTTTTTGGAAAAAACTTGATTTCATGGGCATCTAAGAAGCAGCCCATAGTTTCTATCTCTTCTACAAAAGAGGAATATGTAGCGGCAACAACAAGAGCATGCCATGCAGTTTGGCTTAAAAGGCTTTTGATGGATTTTGGATATATGACAAAAGAACCTATTTCAATTTTTTGTGACAATAGCTCTGTCATTTCCTTGTCGAAGAATAATGTGTTTCATCAGAAAAGCAAACACATTGATACTCAATTTCACTTCATTCGTGAACTCGTAAAAAATGGTGACATTTTCCTCAGATTTTGTGGTTCTAAAGCTCAGCTAGCTGATATCTTCACTAAACCTTTGGGAAGAGATTTTTTTCAATTTCAATGTCAAAGTTTAGGCATTATTAATAATGTAATCCTCCAGATTAAGAGGGAGTGTTAGGAGTTGCAATTTACCTTAACAAATTAGTTAGTAAAACCGTCCGTTGACAGTTACTTAGTTACTCCCGTTTCTAAAACCGTAAAACTGTTTTGTAACCATTTATATAACTCTTATGAAGTCAATAACAAGTGCGTCCATTCCCAATATCATTTTCGGGTTTTCTTCTTTTATTATTGTTTTCATATATTACTCTTGGATAATAATAATAATAAATTGCATGCACAAGTCTAAGCATTCTACATTTCGACTTTTTCCATCGACGAACATAAAAATCAGACTATGCAATTGTTGGTGAAATGACATTTTTTTATGCTTGAATTGCATTTTAAAATGCATATATCAATTCAACTACTTTAAAAACCTCCAAAATACTCACCAACAATTGGACAATTTGAGTACCCCATAATGGATGGCTCATGTCTAATCACTGTAATCTGGTTGGTTCTTGGTTTTCCTGGGACTTTGATTCAGAATCTATGGGTTTTGGGTCAATTAATAGACTTCAAAAGCTCCGAGGGAATAGTAAAACCTTGATTGGGTCGGACGATAATTTTCACACAAAATTGGCAGAAATTTTATTGTACTCATTAAATCTCGTTTTTTTCATCAGTCCTCTTTCCCTGTCAGGGACGATGTTTGTAATTGTGGTTACCATTATTTCCATATTACAATTGGAAACTACTCCAGCGGAAACAAATATTTTAATCTAATGCCTAGTACGGTGGAAACTTTTAATGTAATCGAATGCTCATTCAACTTCATGCACGTAACTGTTGAAGGAGAATCTTCCCGTAGACAGGTAGATCTCCTCAAAGAGCTAGACTCTTAACTCTAAGACAGAAAGTGCTTATCATGGTCACTGACTTCCTTTTAGGTCTACACAAACTAATGCATGAAGAGGAAGGAGGAAATACGTACCTTTTACCGGTGTTTGTCCCTGCAGGCTCCGAGTTGAACTCCAATCTTGAGCTCCTCGATAAGCCCTATAGACAAAAAAAATACAACCACTTCCTATTCTATCAACATTAGTTCGAAGCAGACCTATCTACTTAGAGACAAATTCATGTAATGTCAAACACAAATTAGAAAGAAACAGGCCAAGAATATTACATTAATGAGGACAAAACGTTACTTACAACCATAGATGGAATGTAGCAGTTTCGTCAAGTCCTCCTTGCCTAACCCTTTCTCAAAATCTCCATGATCAGAATGTAAATAGTTTCACTGATTAGCCTCCACTTCACTGTGTATCACTTATGAGGTCATAAGTTTGGTATGATTCTCCATCCAGATCCCCCTTTCACCATGAGAAAGCTTGCTTATATAGCCTTGGAGAGGCTCAACAACTTGAGATATCTTTGGGGTGAGTTGAGGATTTTCCTCCTTGAGTTAGGGATCTTCCCTAAGATCATGGCTGGACTAGGGGTTCAAATCCAACTACCTTCCACGATTTAAAATATCTTTCCCCCATTCATCTCAACAAACCAACTGCTTCCTAGAATAGGTAGTGCTCCCTCAAAAGGGCCATCAGAGTGTTATAGCGCTCCCAAGTAGGCTTTAGGGGGGCGCCAACACTCCTGAGAGTAGGAGCGCTCCTTCAAAAGGGCTGATACAGTGTTATAACACTCCCAGATAGACTATAGGGGAGCGCCAACACTCCTGAGAGAGGTATAGGGGAGCGCTCTCCTCCAGAAACTCAATTTTTTAGGTTCTTTTAGATGGCAAGAGGTTCATAAGCCTAGTTAACCATTCCTCCTCTTCCAAATCAAGTGTTTGATGTGTGTCAAGTGTCCTTCTCATGTCATTATAGGAACAACATAGGCATCATGGGAGTATGCTTTCCTTGACACTTGCAACACTTGTGAGCAAAATACGACACTTGCAACACTTGTAATGATGACACTTGCGACACTATCGAAGTGAGTAATTTTGATGTGTAACAGATTTCCCCCCAAAGTATGAAGTTAGAAGACAAGAACTGATAACTGAAATGCTTTGTAGACTTTCAAGCAAGGGTATAGATGCAGAGAACCTGACATAAGCTGCACACAAACATCCAACAAATATTATGACATGTTTCAAACCCAAGGCAGGCATACCTATGCTTGGGTGATCAAGACTTGCAAAATATGGCCGCCATAAAATACACCGTGGATCCATAATTGTATTGATAAAAGGTATAGACACCGAGGATACAACGTGGATCTATACTCATATGACCTGAACTGATCATAGCCACGAGGAATACATAGTGGATCTACGAGATGACAAGACATAGCCACGACCAATACAAAGTGGATCTATGTGACAGTATATGTGTCATTGTTCAAGAGAAATTCCATCACAACCTGGGCAAAGTACATATCAGAGTGATCACTCAACCTAGGGTCTTCTTACCGATCACGATGTAGTATGAATCTAACCATGTGAATAGATGTAATGATGTCGAACATGGCAGAAACCACTTGATTACCGGTCAATGATGTAAACTGTTAACAAGCGCGAGGGAGATCACCATTAATGTCAATGATTCCCAAGGTACCCTAGTACATTCCAACTAATGTGAATGGATGAGCTGAAGTCGAACATCCGTGGAATCATCCAATCGGAGGTCAAAGATGTAAACCCACTGTTGGACGTGAGGAGGCCTGCCATTGAGGCATGCAGGTCCCAAAGTACTAATTGGTTTCTAAATCTAGTTCCCGGATAATGTGTTGAAGTCAACAGGAATAAACTCGTCGTAGGAGGGCCTTGATGTATCCCTCATCAACGACACGAAACAGACACAGAGATGTAATTGGTAGATCAAATGAACATGGACTGAAATGGGTATTGAGACAAGATGTTTGTGATGGTTGACTCTCGAGGCAGATACTTCCCTTGAACACTGAGGCACAACAATAGAAACATGACATGGACCAAAACACGATAATGCAGTGGATACTTGTGACTTTCGTCGGGTGACCCAAAGGATTAATAAAAACTCAGAGGGTTGGTTCAGTGCAGAGGTTCAGCGGATTAAGATGTTTGAAAAGACAAAGTGTCGTGTTCAAGGGAGACTCTAAGAGTTACTTGGTAATGTTCTCAAAAAACTGCTTGGCTTGCTTCTTTCAATTTTTTTCCCCCATCCAGATAGATGAGTACCTCTTTTTAATTTAACGATCTCAAGGAGGATAAAATATGCACGATAAAAATCACCTTCGGTAAGTTCCTCTTCCTTTGTTTAACGAACTGGAAGAAGTTTGGGTTCGGTCCCATATGGGCCTGTCGATGTTTCTTTTAACGAGTCCAAAGACAGAAAACTCGAAGGTTTTTCATGATTATAGAGTCTGGAAAAACACTTAAAAGAGAACTCTCTCAGTTCCTTTTTTGTAAAGTAGTCGGATGAGACCGAAAAAGAGATAAACTATCGCTCAACATACGTTTTCTTCAAATACTTTAACGAGCGTGAAGAGAACAAGGTCGCTCGACAATATTTTCATGTTTAGAGAGTCTGAAAAGAACTTAAAGATGACTCCAATGTTGTCCTTTTTCGTAATGTTAGTCTCGCGAGGCCGAAAAAGAGATAAATTATCACTCGAAAGATGCCCTTTCAAACCGTTTAACGAGTGGGAAAGGAAGCAAGATCACTCAGAAATCTTTTCATGTTTAGAGAGTCTGAAAAGAGCTTAAAGGAGACTCCAGGGGGGTCCTTTTTCGTGTATCCATACAGGTCCAAAAAAGAGATAAAAGTCTACCCATATGCATTCTCATGTATTTACGAGCATGAGAAAGAACAAAGACTAAGCTCGGTAATCCCCCGACATGAAAGCTAGTGGCTTAAACTCCAGAATGATCAGCAAAGGTTGAAGACATGCCCTCCAAGCTTCAATTCATTCATCGACTTTGAGGTTGCCACCAATTTCTGTAGTAGATGAGAAAAAGGAGAAGGGTGGATGAAAAGAAGGTTCAAGAGAGGTGACTGTTTCATTTTTTAACGATCTTGACACATGAAAAGAACCATGCTCAGGGCCTCTGTTTCATTTTTTAACGAGCTTGCCACAAAGAAGAGAAACTATGCTCGTAGTTTCATCCGGATCATGGATTCCAAGAGGATAATGCTCTGGAAGGGTACCATGTCAAAGGATAAAATGTGGTCATGGCCTCTAGGAGATCTTCGCTGGATGGAAGATAATCACTCGAGAAGGAACACATGTCGAGGGTTGGGATATGAGTAAGGAGATCAGGCTCCAATAACCCTACCGAAGAAAACACCATGTCTACTACCAGATCCAAATCATTGGAAGTTGAAATCATGGGAGATGATGAAAAATCAACACCAGGAGGGGAGATAGACTGTATATCTTCCCAAATTTCTTCACAAGGGTGAAGAAAAGAGGATCGGTGACGGATATTATCCCAAGGTAACTTGTCAATGCGAAACATTTCCGGAATAGATTCATCAAAAGGAAAAGTTGGGGAAATGTAATCGATCATAGAGGACAAGGAACTCAACCATGATTGCATCGAGGAACCATCAGGTGCCAATAGATGTTGGTCATCTGACGAGGGAGAAACGGATCGGATAGAAACATATGATGGTTCAGCTAGACTAAGTGGCACAACGTCTCCTAGTGCACCGAATTCCAACGAACAAGATACAATCCAAGGGTCAGATGATTCCAAAGATTGATAAGCCGCGGTCGAAATCATATCGACGGTGGAAATATGATGTGTAGTCGGTGGAAGTGGTGTAGGGAAGGTACCCATGAGGCTAGAATATTTCAGTAAGCCAACACCAATGCTTTCATACGTGATCTTGTGGTCTCCCAAGAAAGGAATATTGTTGGTAGCGGGAACACGAGCATCGGTCGTGCATAAATCTAATTGATCAACAGTGACAATTTTGCCCTGGTGAGGAAATTGTACACATCGAAAGACCGACAAGACAACGAAAGTCATAGCATAAAACCAACTTCTTCCAAGTAACAAATTGTAATTGAGGGGAGCATCGACCACCTCGACATCAACAGTAATAGTTTTGCCACCCAATTGGATGGGCAGGGATTGTAAAATCCCATGGGGATGAAAACCTCGCCCGTCGAAGGCGCGTAACATCGTTGGGGATTTGTTGAGTACAGGTGATTTTAAACCTTTCCAACATGCAGAAGACATGACACAAGTCGAGGCTCCCTCATCCAGAATAGTTCAGTGGATTTGTTGATTGTGAACAACAACATCAACTTGGAAAGCAAGTTGGTGGGGGAGTCGAGACACATAATTGTCCAGGTTAAACATGATCTGATTGGATGACTCAAGATCAACAATGCCAAGAGCGGCCAAGAGCGTTCTACGTTGATTGGGGCAGTGCTATAGAACTTCTAACGCAGACATAGCACACAGTGCTTGAGCCAAATCTTCAACAATGTTGTAGTTCTGGGCGGCACGTGAACTAGGATTAAAGGTAGCTTTACGTATAGTTCTCTTAGGAGGGCGTAGAATAGAGTCAAACATGGGTTTCTCAATCTGGAGTGATCCAGACGGAGGATTAACCGATGGAAGAATAATGGAGGATGATGATCGATCCGGTCAAGTACCAGTACCGTTAGTGTATTTTCCTTTGTCAGGGTTACCCGGTGTGTCATATGTCTTAGAGCGAGTGGTCAAATTGATCCCATTAAACATATAAATATGTGCACTTGATGAGGCCTCATCATTAGGATCGCTAGAACTTCCCCCAGGAGAGGGGGTTTGAGCAACCATGGATTGCTGCTGTGGAAAAGGTTGAGTAAGAACAACGGGTTGTGACTTCCCTTGGAAAATTTTGGCCACTTCATTGCGAAGTGGACAATCTCGAGTGTAGTGATCATCACCACAAATGATACACGGGAATTTCATTTTCCGTTGTGGTTGATTTTCGGTAGTAGGTGTTTGATTTTTGGGTTGTTCATTATTATTTTTTGATTTATTCTTTGTCTTCTTCTTATCTCCGGATTGTTGTGAAGGGGCAGATTGAACTGCATTCACCTCAGAGATCTGAGTTTGAGGGGAGGTAGAGGAAGGTGTAGTTGATTTGGAAAAATATTGAGTTTTGACGGAACCGATAACACCATCCGCATGAGATGAGGATGATGGCTTAGAAGGATTGGTATTAGCTCGAGCAGCATTCAGAAGAAAATCATATAAAGTACCAGACTGGGAATAAACCAAATCTAAATACTGAGCCCAAGAAATGGCTTGTTCCTTTGTGACCGCGCCACCCATAGCGACATCGCGAGCGATCGAGGGTAACAGTGATTTAGTAAACCATTCCGCCAATAGTATGTTAGGAATGACTGCCTTGATCATCCTTCATAGTCACCGCCACTCATGAATATGGTCAGAGATATGCACAGAGTTAGTTTGACGAAGGGAGGTCAAGAGTTCAGTACCCGTCTCATAGCAAATAGGCAGTTGAAAGAGCATGAGGAAAGACATGGCAAGGGAATTGAAATCATGAAAAGAAGCATGTGGTAGTTCAATATACCATTTTGTTGTCGAACCAGTAAGTGTTCGCTGGAAAAGACGCAAATGTACAGAATCATCCATGAGGGAGTTTGATGAACACCACAAAAGGAAAGTCATCACATGGTTGTTCGGATCTTCGCCAGGGTTTCCGTCAAATTTCGGAATATCATAAGGAAGTTTAGCTGGAATGACTGGCCAAACTGGTGAATGAGAAATAGGATCATTAGTTAACCGAGACAAGTCTGGGAGATCCAGAGTCGCAAGGAAAGGTAGCTATCGGTTAATTTGCGAATGATACTGGTGCGGCATAGGAACACCAGTAGGACCATAGACCGGGTTAGGTGGATAGCTGTAACCAGTAGGTCCTCCTACAAACGGTTGTTGTTGGCCAGGATAAGAAGGATTCGATGGTGCATGAGAAAAATTGGCATAACTCGGTGGGTTCTGAACATTATAGGCCGGGTGATTTATTTTCCTGTGAGGAGGATAAACATTTTTCCCCTGAGAATGGTAAGGAGTAGATCCCGGAGGGGGATACACATGAGGCCCATGAGGAGGATAAGACTGTGGTCCCGGAGAACTCCAGGTGGTGTTTGGGATGCCGCCCGGATAAGATTGCCCGTAATATGTTCCGGAAGGGACAGGATTGGATACTCCTCCTAGTGGGTTATTATACAAGTGCCCCCTTGATCCGTGGGATCTTTTAAATGACTATGGTTGAGTTTTAATTTTGCATGTGTTCATTGACCATTTGAGAAATTTAGTGAAAGAATGAGGAAATAAGAAGAATTATAACAGCCAAATACACATATGCAGATCTGAAATGAACAATAGACAACAAACCATAAACACGCAGATTGATAACGGAGTTCGGCACAACTTTTGCCTACGTCTCCGGGCCTTTTCTCTGTGGGGGAGGCTTCTTTATTTCTGATAAAATGCTCAAAAGTACATCGCTGCAATTCCAAATGGCTACAAGACTGATCTAGTCTTGTTCATACAGATCTCTAGAACCCTGCAAAGAAAACGGCACGCAAAACGGATGTTCCAAGCTCCCAGAAACGATCCGACAATGTCTCCACCTCAAAGGCTTCTCTGCATCAAACTGACTTTGGCTTGGCTTTTCTTCAGCATAACTCTGCTCTGAATGATTGTTCATGGCCTCAAACAGGCCTGGTTTATATAGCCTTGAAGTTGGTTGCTCAGCTCCAACTTCCTCCAAGAATCTGGCCTCCAAAAATGCCTAATATCCCCCAAAAATGGAAGGAATCAGTTCAAAATAGGCATAATTAAATTAAAAAAACCAAATTCTGTTTAAAAACCCATTTTAAACTATATATTATGGGCGTAAGCCCCCAATGCCCGTGCGTGCGCCCCTTTTTGTGGTCGTATGGGCTATTTTTGGCTGAGTGCGAGCCCATAGGCTACGCGCTAGCCCCCCATGTTTCACGCTACTCCTTGATTCCCGGTCGTATGGCCTATCCATAGGCCCACGGGGCTAACAAACAACAACTTGAGCGCCCTTTTCATGGATAGACCCCAGGTTCTGTGGTGATGGTTTCATGGTATATCCCGCGCTCCCGGTCTTGTTCAACGGTCATGTGATATAGGCCGAGGGTTGGGGCTTAAGCCCTGGCCCTTTTTCCCGCCGCATTGAACTATAAACCAATGCAAATATAAATCATGCCGATAGGTTAACAAGCACCACCCGTCGCCGAGTTGGTTAGCACGAATTCGCCGGTCCTTTGCCCACCGGGAGGTCTCGGTTTCGAATCCCGACCGATCCAAAACTTTTAACATGTAACCCAATGAACCAATCCTGGGGTGCCACGTGGCAGCCCTTGACTAGGCCACGTGGCACCTTTACCAACCAATCAGAACTTGACACGTGTCAGCATCTGATTCGCCCATGTGCCAGCCACGTCAACCTTGCCACGTCATCACCATACTGCCCAGTCACTTGCCACGTCAGCCTGCCACGTCAGCTGCTGACGTCACCCTGCCACGTGTCACCCTTTCAGTGGTGACATGTGTCACCTCAGGATTAGTCCAACCGTACGCCCATTCGTCCAAAACTGCATGCCATGTGTCACTCCCTGGAGCTGCCACGTGTCCCTGTACGGACTTGCCACGAGTCGCATTTTGGAACCGCCACGTCAGCTGTACGGACCTACCACATCATCTGTACGGACATGACACGTGGACTGTATGGACTGTACAGTCATCCCCTTTTTTGGCTATTTGACTTTTCGGACAGAACGCGATATCTTCTCCATACGGAGCCCGTTTGACAAAGTAAATATACCACCGGAATCAGGAAGACGAGACAGACGCAATGACATAGGTTTCGTCGCATTCCGAGCACTTTCATTTTTGAGCATTTTTCAAGCCCTATCAGGCTTCTGGATCCGATTTCGGATCACACCTCCCCACAAAAAGACCTTTTGGTCCCCAAAAGGTTACTGACCAGTCAACAAGCTCAGGATAGGCCACCCGGCTTGTCCTCTGTCTCTGAACTCTGTCCTGTGCACCTATCTCATCAAGATCAACTATAACACAATCATGACAACTAACAATATATTGTTAGCCATTGCAACCTTGTTACATCTTACTAAAGCCACTATCATCCATGTAGAAAACATTGCTAATGACATCATCAAAAAGACGACTGCAAATGAACTGATATACTTGAAGTATTTGCACGACATGAGCTTTTCTTGAAGCAACTTATGATTGATTTTCCATTCAACAACCATATCTTGTTCTTGCTTAAGATCAATTACTTCATTTGAAACAATTAGTGGTTTGTCGCATGCTTGCATTGCCTTCGTTAATTGTCCCATTGTTTGAAGTGTTTTACTTGCTTTAACACGATGAGCATCAACAACATAATCATGACCTGCTTTGGTGAATTGATACTGATTCTTTGTTCTGTAGAAGATTTCCTTACGTTCATACAAGTACGGACTACCTAAGACCATTCCACATTCTTTTAACGACACAACATCACAAGTTACTTCATTCACATACTTATCTGAAATTGCAAATTTGATTGTGCACTGCTTTGTGATGTGCATCTGATGATGATTGCTTATCCATTTAAGTGTGTAAGGCTTATGATGAGTTTGTGTTTTTAATCCCATTTTCTTAACCAATTCTTCTGAGA
>ML812785.1:40190-90937 GCA_009831015.1 Picea engelmannii
AGGTCTGTACAAACTTGATGTTACCAGCAAGAATCATCAAGCATTGAATTCTGCAACTATGCCTACATAAACTCTTTGGCACCAGAGGTATGGTCATATTAATTATCATGATTTGTTGTTATTACAAAAAAAAGTATGGTTAAAGGACTCCCTATGTTGAAGAATGAAAATGTTGCTTGTGAAGGTTGTGCATTAGGAAAGATGCACAAAGATGATTTACCCTCTAATTTTGATAGGAGAAAGAGATATGTATTAAAACTTGTGCATAGTGATGTTTGTGGACCAATGCAAACAAGGTCCTTAGGAGGTGCTTATTATTTTCTGCTAGTTATTGATGATTGCACAAGATACACATGGGTTTATTTCCTTAGGAGAAAGAGTGATGTTTTTGAATACTTCAAAGAATTTAGAAACATGGTGGAGAAGCAAATAGGAAAGACCATAAAAATCCTCCGTTTAGATCAAGGGGGAGAGTATAGATTGAGGAACTTTATCAAGTTTTGCAAAGATCATGGAATAATACAACAATTTACATCACCTCACACTCCACGACATAATGGAATTGCATAAAGGAAAAATAAAACTCTGGTGGAGTGTGCACAAAGTATGATGAAAGGTAAGAGTTTCTCAATTGTTTTTTGGGCTGAGGCCATTAGTACTGTTGTTTATTTAAAGAATAGAAGTCTAACAAGGTATCTTGATCATAAAACTCCTTTCGAAGCCTTGTATGATTCTAAACCTGCAGTTCATAATTTGAGGGTATTTGTGTGTAAGGATTTTGCACATATTCCAAAGGAGAATAGGAAGAAGTTTGATGGTAAATCTATCAAATGTATTTTCATAGGGTACTGTTCATAATTTAAATCATATAAATTGTTTGATCCATCTACTCACAAAGTGTTTGCGAGTAGAGATGTAATTTTCCATGAGCAAGCAAAAGGAAATAATGAAGACAACAGTCATGAAGGATGGCATGTACTTCTTGAATATGAAGAGGTCAAAGAAGAGAAGCAACAATAACAACATGAAGAAGGATCTAGTGACATGGATACATCCGACACTCAGAACTCACCAAGAGGTGAAGAAGGATCTTCACAAAGTGGGGAAGAAGACAATCAATTGAGAAGATCCTCACAACAGGTTCGTCTACCTGAAAGGTATAAAGATTATGCCCTGATGAGTAGTATTTCAAATTTCATAAAACCCATGAGTTTGAATGAAGCTAATGAACATGAAGAGTGGAGAAAAGCAATGGAGGAAATACGACTATATAATGAAAAACAAAACTTGGGAATTGACTGAATTGCCTAAAGATAAAAAGTCTATTGGATGTAAATGGATAGACAAACCTAAATTTAAAGAAGATGGTAGTATAGACAAATATAAATCTAGATTGGTGGCAAAAGGGTACTCACAAAAGGAGGGTATTGACTATGCATAAACATTTGCACTAGTAGCTAAATTAAATACTATAAGGTTGTTAATTGCATTAATACTATAAGGTTGTTAATTGCATTAGCTAGAAAGTACCATTGAAAGCTTCACCAATTAGATGTAAAATATGCTTTTCTAAATGGTGAGTTAAAGTAGGAGGTTTACCTTACTCAACCAAAGGGATTTGTGAAAAGTAGCCAAGAACATTTAGTGTGTGAATTAAAGAAAGCATTGTATGGGTTGACACAGACACCTAGGTCATGGCATGAGAAGATAGATTCCTTCTTTCTTCAATAGAGTTTTATGAGGAGCAAAAGTGATCCAAATATGTATACCGATTTTGATGAAAAGGGGCATGTTGTACTCATTTCCTTATATGTTGATGATTTAATTATTAGAGGAAATTCAGAAAAATTGATTAGTGGAATTAAGAAGCAGATATCGCAGGTATTTGAAATGAAAGATCTTGGTGAGTTACATTACTGCCTAGGTCTTGAAGTTTGGAGAAATGATGGTCAAACCTTTGTGTCTCAAGGTAAATATGTCAGAGAGGTACTTAAGAAGTTTAAGATGGATCAATGTAAAGTTTATTTTGTTCCAATGCAGCAGATCATGAAACTTTATTGTGATGATGGTTCGAAGGAGATAAATGGTACAATGTATAGACAAATGGTGGGAAGTTTGAATTCTCTCACTACAACCAGACCTGATATAGCGTATTATGTTAGTGGGTAAAATCATGAAGATGGGTAACACTTTTGCTTGTTTTATGACAAAAAAAAAATGTATTTTCACAAGTTCTTCAACTTCCCGCATACAAAAGTATTTTTTTTATTTAGAATTTCACTTTACAGTAAAAACAAAACTTGTAAATAATTTTGTTATCTTTCCAATGACTATTTTTCAATTTTTTTTTATCAAGATTTGATATGTCAATTTGATAATTGTTTAATAGTATGTTCGTTAAACATGAAATGAATGATAATGAACTATTGTTTTCCACAACAATGTATCTATTATTAAACTTATGTTTTTAAGAAATGAAATATACTGTAACAATCTACAGAGACTCTATTTTATTATGACTATAATTTTGAATCTAATGGATGAATATTATAATTTCTAGAATTTTTTGAAGTTGACCAAGTTGAAAACGTTGCATATTTTAAACACTTGTTTTTCTACACCTTGTATCTATCTTAATTTTTACTTAAAAGTAAAATCTAAAAATACCCTTTTGACGAGAACATTTTAACAATTATGAATATAATTTTTCCATAATTTTCCGTTGTGTATTTTTAGAGATATGGTTTTTTCATTTCACCGAATAAAAACAATGAAAATGAAAACAAATTATACCCAATGAAAGTAGATTCAATTTTAAAAATGTTGGTATCAATTCTCAAACTAAATTCCGAGTATTTGTAGGAGTCCGTTACCTCCAAAGATGAAGTAAGATGGAGAGTGTTTGCAGTTTCCTGCAAACACTCTCATTTAAGGTTTTCGGCCGAAATATTCTTTCGGCCGAAATCTAGTTTTTAACGGAATCCGTTAAAAATAAACGTTTGAGGGTGCCATTAAATTTGACGTGAAAATTTTCGGCCGAAAAAAATCATTTTCGACTGAAAAATTGCCGCTAGAAATTTTGGAAACCCGATTGTCACAAAAGTGTTACCCAAAAATAAATCCATGCTTCATACTAAAACTATTAACTAATAAATTGATATTGACATATAGGTATTAGAAAATATACTGAAAATACAAGGAAGGAAGGGAGCACCCAACGTGAATTGGAATTGTTGTGTATATGAGAACCTACAACACTATTAAAAAAAATAGGAAATTGCTCTTTGTGAGAAGCTACAACGTTAATCATTCTGTATGGAATAAAGGGTATCGCTGTATTTTAAATAGTAGTTCGATGATGGGATGAATTTAAGCCACATATGAGATCAATTCATGGCACCCAACGCTCTACTATGTTAGACCATAAAATAAAATAAAACACTAATTTTTAAAATAACTATATTATTAAAATTAACCCATATATTCTTAAGGCTCCTTTCACACTTTGAATGCTACTGAAAATACATGCATTAATGCATTAAAACACCAATCCAATCCTTTCATCCTTTCACACTTTGAATGCTACTGAAAATACATGCATTAAAACATCAATCCAAGATAATTCAATAAACATAAGAGACCTTCTCAATCAATTTTCCTTCTAAAATCATTTGTTAATCCACACTTCTCAATCTCTTTCAATCATCTCCTTTAAAAAATTATGATTGAGGTATACATTGTACCAAACTTCATCTTTTTCATGATATATTTTTTTTTATTAAAGGTAGAGAATTTATCGATGACAACGATTGAGGTGGATGCGCACATGGTGGATGCAAAATTGCATGTATACATCCGTGTCAACTTGTAGGCTCCAGCCAAGAGACGAGGCACTAATAAAGTCAACAGTTAAGTTTTTGTTACTTGTTTCATTATCTGAACATAAAATCTAATTAAGTCTCAACATTTTATTGCATTGGCAAACAAAAAACATGTCCAGCAAAAAGGAAATCCAAAGTGTGAACAAAAAATCATCCAGCTAGATGGCATCTCCACTCTTTTAAAATAAAAAGTTAATTTGTCTTTTTCATTTGAAAACGATCATAAAATGTGAATGATTAATATTCAGTGTACTCTAATATTTATAGGACTAAATCCATTTATACATTCAAAAATACTATTTAAATAATATAAAATTACTATTTTACCAACAATCACTTTTTCAAATTCATGAAATAATCACCCAAAAAGAACACTCAGAACAACCTACCAGACACTTGAAGTTGCTTGGAAATTACATAGAAAGTACTTTGGTATCTCACTCCCTTGACTGGACTGTAGTGCACTCAATCACTTGCTTGCGCACTTGTCAAACTTAACATGTGATGCTATGTTGAGAAGGAGAATATTCCAATCGAGTCGAAACAAAAGTTAAACTACAAATTGGCATTGATGTTGCTATCAAACACGAATTTGTGTATTGTTGAAGGGTTGAGAATTGTGAGATAGAGGTCACATACTTGGGTATTATTGGGTTTGTATGGTTTTTTTTGCTCGAGTTGAAAGAAATATGTGGAGAGTGTTTGAAAATGAGATTAATTATCAACACTAAAACATTTTTTTTTTTTTTTAAATGTACAATTCTATTAATATAAATTTTTAATCAAAAAATTAATAATAAAAAAATTATTGTTAATATTTATTTCAACTAATTTTATATAGAATATTAGTTTATTTCTTGATATGTAGTTTTACGATAATAACTATTTATCAATTTAATATGATTTATTATTTATTATATTTATTTGATATTTGAATTATAAATTTATATATTTATTCCCTTGTCTCACAAATAAGGGAATCTCATACATCAATTGATCTTAAAAATAAATTATTATTATTATTATTATTATAAATATTAATATTAATTTTTATTAATAAAATTAATAAAATTTATTTAATTTTAGATTCATGATAATAATTATTTATCAACTTAACATGATTTATTATTTATTATACTTATTTGATATTTGAATTATAAATTTATATATTTATAATATAAAATATTAATACTAATTTTTATTGATAAAATTAATATAGTTTAATTATTTATTTAATTTTAAAATGATAGTAAAAATTTGTATGGTACAATATTTTATGAGACTTAAAATAAATTAAGAAATTTTATAAATATTTTTTTTATAATTTTTAACATTAAAATTAAAGTAATATTCTTGTAGGTGTAAAGTAATGATTAAATATCTAGAATATAAATATAAATTGCTAAAATTGAGAAAGGACTAACTTCTAGCATGAACTTCTAGAATAGTAGATACTAAGGGATCAAAATCTAAAGAGAGTAGGCTACATAATAATTAAATTAATAATGTGGATAATATTAAATCTTTATCAATATGAAGATGAAACAACATAACTAATAATCATTATTAATGTGCAAAAAGTATGTTGTTATAAGGTGAAAAGGTCAAAATGTTTTATTTTTAAATTTGTTCAGGTAAATTAAGAACATTGTGATCATACTAAAGAAGATATTGTTGTATTTTTAGAAGTTGCTATAAGAAAACTATGAATCTTAGATGATAGATATTTAAAAACATAATAGAATGCATAATTAATTAATTAATTAAATTTTATTTCATTTTATGTCCTTCATTTCTTTGAGAAAGTTACATGCACTTCCATTCCCTAAGAAGTTAACATGTGAAAAATTGCAAACAATTATCGGTAGCACTCGTGTAGATTTTTTTTTGGAAGGAATTAGTTTATATAAGAGGAGGATGAATACACAAGTGACATATAATATGACTATAGATAAAAAAAAAGAATGTTGATAATAATATGACATATAATGTGATTATACACAAAAAAGTAAGAGAGGGTTTGTTGAGTAAATGTAATGCCAAGATTATTGAAATGATTTGGTAACTTAGCTCACCCTTTGCAATGAAAAATACATTGTCAGATAAGTATTAATATTTTATTCATGCTCAATATTTAGCAATCATAGGCATCTAAAAATATGATATTAATGTTGTGTTGAGCTAGCAACAAGCCCCTTATACTCTTTTAACTTTCAACATTTGATGAAGTGAAAATAGCACAGGCTCGTCCTTCTCTTTTAGATTTCCAAGCCTTCATGAACTTTATTGTGTATTGATTTTTGTTACTTTGAAGCCTCTTATGAAATTTTCTTTGATTCTTTCCCTTAGAACTCACCAGACTCTTAAAGAGGTGCATTAATTTTTTCCCTTGCTTGAGAGAAAATTTTATCCTTAGATTTTTTTCAAAATTTGTCCAAAACATATTTTTTTGCATCTTCTAAAAATTTGCTTGCTTGTGCTGGTATTGCACTTAAACTTTATTTGGTTGCGACACAGTGCATATTGAAATTATAATTCCTTTAGCTGAAACATATCGCATCGCTCCAAACTTTCATTTGTCATGACATACCACATCACGCCAAAGTTTCTTTCCATGTGACACATCACACTTTCTCAAACTTTCCTTCATCATGACAAAGGGGAAATTTCTAAAAGAACTCATTTGCATTCTCTCTGCAATATTTCTTTCCCTCAAATATTTCTTTCCTTGCGACTCATCACATGGATCAAAAGTTTCCAGTTGCGCGACATATTACATCTCCTCAATAAAAAACTCTATTTAAGCATCTTCCCAAAATTTGTTTTGTTTGTGTCATATCACATTTAAACTTTCTTTGGTCATGACATGGTGCATATCGCACCTAAAACCATGGATAATTTTAAGTATGAAAACTATCTTAGAATGTAGAAACCTTGGGGAATCTTACTAGTGCTTAATATGCAAATTGTAAAATGTTTTGTGATATTTTTTGTAAAAATATTAAAATTTCTAAGGATTATATATAGTTTTTATAAAATTATGGCTATTTTAAAGGTAAAATAATTTTATTCTATAGATTTTGGGCGAATCATGTTTAGAAAAAATGGAATTTGGCGAATCCATTTCTTGCAAAAAGCATGGAAAATTATCCCATGGTTGAAATTTAGCCACTAAAATTTTCCTTGTCTAAAATGCCTTTGGCGGTGACATATCGCATTGCTCCAAAATTTTCTTTGTTGTAACGTGCCCAACCATCCAGGCTGGGCCACATCACACAAAAATCTCTCAATTACGACTCTAATACCATAATGTAACATTCCCCAACCCAAACGAGGAACATTACGGTGCGAAATACACATAAAAATGAAACTTTTGCTAACTAAGTAATTCTTTTACTGTTAGCCGATTTCTTATAACTTACAACTACAAAATTTAAAACAAATTTATCTACTGTCTATAACCATAAAACAAATGCATCTAAAGCATGCTAATAATCAACATGAAATACAACTAAACTACTCATTACAACAACATATAAGTCATTCTCATTTACGTAGAGTTCATGCACAACAATAACACATGTAAATAACTCAGTACAAGATAAAAAAACTTATCTTTAAACAAGAATTGTGCAACCAGCTGCTTGGGACGGACATTCCACCCAACCATAGATTGACTATTCCAAATCTAAATAACGAGTGACCCCCGAGCTGAGGCTAGTAATCGACAAAATAGGGTGGTCTCTCACAGTCCACTCACAACTCATAAAACTCATAACGCAACTGATATTCTCCTACAACTATCCCTATTTTTCTACTAACTCTCTCTTCCTCCTGACCTTCCCAACCCAGTGAATGCACCATTCGTTTATCAGGGATAATACAAGAGATGTACCATCCATTTATCAGGGATAACCCAAGCGATGTACCATCTGTTTATCAGGGTTAACCCAAGGGATGTACCACCCTTTTATCAGTGATAACCCAAGGAATGTTCCATTCATTTATCAAGGTCTCTCTGGCACAAATAACTAGGAATCTCTCATCTGGGAACTCAAGGGAACTTGCTTCTAGGAAAACTATCAACAAACCAACAATAAACACTTGTTGTTTTGGTGAAACTCACACAATATTTCACTCTTCATGCCTCACAACCTGGATCTTCAGTCTTCAGCTCCAAAACGCTCCAAATACATTCCAACTTGCTCTAAAATTCGCTCTCCATGGCTACACCAACTTCCAACTCTCTTTCTTTCTCTCTCCTCTCTTCGCATGCAAAAACTTAACTAACTAAAAACTGCTCCCCCCCAACCCATACAAATTTCCTCTCTTGTGGGTTTTCTTTCTTGACTCACACTCTTCCTCAAGCTAATTGTACTCAACCCTCATGTGCACAATGACTCTGGGATGTGACCACTCACACCCACCCTCTTACACATATTCAATGATTGGATTTAGGAACACTCAATCAAAAGGATGTGACCACTTGCACCCACCCTCTTACATGTATTCAATGATTGGCTTTGGGAACACTCAATCAGAAATTGGAGGATTCATATACAATTAGAAAATTTAGGAAAATGGGTTAAATTAATATACATGGGTATTTCCCCCTTTCACCGGTCATCTTGGCCATTATCCTAGACACTTCCCACTTTTGTGGATTAATTCAACCCCCATCTTTGTCCATGTCCCCTTAGCAGCTGACATCACATTTTATTATTAAAACATAGAGATACAATCTGCATATTACATCGCTTGGGCGTAGCCACATATTATATCTACATAAGAATTAATTAAACTGGGGATTATAGTGGGGATGTTACATTCCCCCTCCCCTACAATTGTGCACTGTCATTGGTACACACTATGCCAATATACATATATGCAAATTTATATCACAATACTTAGATTTTTTTTTATGTAATTTAACAACTCCAACAACAGTTCCAACCATCAATCTCCTATTCCTCTCAACTCGTCGACCCAAGGAATGCACCATTCGTTTATCAGGGTTAACCCAAGGGATGTACCATCCATTTATCAAGGATAACCCGAGGATTGAGCCATTCATTTATCAAGGTCCCCAACACAGTTGGCTAGGACTCTAAGATGTGGTTCCATAACCCTTAACTACTCAAAATGGAGTCTTGCATTTTGTTTTCTTCAAAATTGTAAAAACTTTGCGGGTACTCTCCCCACATGTTTTCTTCATGTTCCCATGTAGCATCTTCAGGACCGTAGCAGGCCCATTGAAACTTTACCTACCCTATGGCTTTGTCCCTAAGCACTTTGACTTTCCAGTCCAGGGTGCGTACTAATTCCACCAGGAAATCCCCTTCGTGCTCCACCTAGATTACATTCCAATCAATTATGTGGTTAGGATCAGGTACATACTTCTTTAATAATGATACATGAAATAAATTATGCACTCTCATGGATGCAGGAAATGCTAACGTGTATGCAACTAGCCCTATCTTTTCTAATATTTCAAAAGTTCCACAATATCTCTCTCTCGACTTCGAGCAACTTCCTAATGTTAGCGAAATTCTCTTTGCCTTCACTTTCAAAAACACATGTTCACCTACTTTAAAATATCTGAAAACTCTATTCCTGTCTACATAACTTTTCTGTCTATCCTGGGAAGCGTTTAAATTCTACTTTATTCTTGTCATTTGCTCTTCCATTTCCTTCAACAAATCTAGCCCAACAATTGCTTCGTTTGTTGGATTATCACAACTTGCTGGAGTGTTACATTTTCTTCCATACAATGCTTCAACCAGACTCATCTTCAATGAAACATGATACCCATTATTGTAGGTAAATTCAACTAAATGAATATAATATTCCCACTTTGATGGTTGATCCATCACATACATTCTAAGCATGTGCTCAATTATTTTGTTAGTCCTTTCTGTTTTCCCATTTGACTCTGGATGATACATTGTACTAAGATTTAGATTTGTTCCAAAGATTTTGAACAAACCTTTCCAAAAATTCGAAGTAAACTTTGGATCTCTATCTGAAACTATTGTCTTAGGCATTCCATGTAACCTAGCAACTTCTTTCATAGAAATTTCTGCGATATTTGTTGCTTTGTGTGTAGTCTTTACTGGAATAAAATGTGTTTCTTTCGTCAATTTATCTACCACCACCATGAAGGAATCATGTTGCTTCATTGTTTTTCGCAGCTTAGTAATAAAATCAACTTTAACTACTTCCCACTTCCATTTTGGAATGGGCAATGGTTGTAGCAAACTTGTTGGGTGTCTATGCTCTCTTCACTTTTTGGCATTCTAGACATATGGCTATGTAATTAGCCACTTCTTTCTTCATTCCCAACCAAAAGTACTGGATTCTTACTGCTATAATTGTCTTCTAAAATCCTGGGTGCCCGACATATGGCACATTGTGCATTTCTTTCAGAAAAATATTTTTCAGCTCATTGGAATTCAGCACATAAACTTTTCCCTTGCACATGAGAATTACATCTTCTTTTAGCTCATAAAAATTAAATTTCTGCTAAAACTTTCCTTGCTGTAATGTTTCTTTTATTTTCACATATTTCTTATTTGAATTCGTTGCTGCAACGATTTGATCTTTCAAATCTATCCTTTACATGTTGATGGCTTCCACATGCACTTCATGAGATCTCCTACTGAGTGCATCAACTACTTCATTTTCTTTTCCATTTATATGCTTAATTTTGAAGTCATATTCACTCAGAAATTCTAGCCATCTAGTTTGTCTAGCATTTAGTGTTAGTTGTCCAAACAAATGTTTCATACCACAATGGTTTGTTCTTAGCTCGAATTCCTTACCCATAAGGTAATGCCTCCATATTTTTAATTCATGTATAATTGTTTCTAACTTCAAGTCATGTGTAGCATAATTCCTCTCATGCTCTTTTGATTTTCTTAACTCATAGCATACCACATAGTCCCTTTGACTAAGAACTCCATCGAGTCCTTCCTTGCATGTATCGATGGACACAACAAAATGTTCATTTGGATCGACAATATTCAATATTGGTGCACTTGTCAATATTCCCTTCCACTATTGAAAACTCTCTTCACACTTGGAAGTCCATTCAAATTTCACTCCCTTCTTTTGTAAAGAAGTGATTGGATTTGCAATCCTTGAGAACCCTTTTATGAATATTTGGTAATAACCGGCAAGACCAATGTATGACATGACCTCTATCACATTATTTGGAACTGGCCATCCTCTAATGGCCTCTATCTTCTCAAGATCAACTTTTATACCTACTGCTGGAATTATATGCCCCAAGTAGTGGATATTCTTTTGGTAAAAAATGCACTTACTCAACTAGCATACAATTTATGCTCTCTTAAAACTTGCAACACCATTCTTAAATTTTTCTCATGTTCCTATTCTAATTTAGAATAGATGAGAATATCATCTAAGAATGTAATCACAAACTTGTCCAGGTACTCCCTGAACACTCCATTCATCAGACACACAAAAAATGTTGGGGCATTTGATAGCCGAAATGGCACTACCATTAATTCATAATGCCCATATCTTGTTATGAATGTTGTCTTTCTAATGTCTTCTTCCTTTATTCTTACTTGATGATATCCTGATCTCAAGTCAATATTTGAAAAGATTCTTGCACCTTTTAGCTGGTCAAACAAATCATCAATTCTTGGCAAATGATACGTATTCTTTATGGAAACCTTATTAAGATGTTTGAAATCAATACACAGCCTTAAGGTTCCATCCTTATTCTTCACAAAAAGAAACGAGACTCCCCAAGGTGATACACTTGGGCGTATATACCCCTTCTTCAAAAGTTATTCAAGATGCATCTTCAAATTTTTTAGTTCTGGTGTACCCATTCTGTAAAGTTTCTTAGACACTGGGGAAACTCTTGGCACCAATTTGATAGAGAAATCAATGTTTCTTTTTGGTGGTAGTCCCAGAATTTCTCTAAAAACATCTTCAAAATCTCTCAAAACTGGATGGTCTTCATTGCTTTCCACTTTGTCTTTGGATGCCTCCTCCATATGGGCTACAAACATCTGACATCCTTTCCTGAAGCTCTTCTTCAATTGCATAGCTGAAATCTCTCTAATAGATACAACTCTTGGAATACCTGAAATCTTTCCTTGCTTTTTGTTCTCATCAAGACATGTGATTGTCTTGTTGTAACAGTCTAGGACAACATGATTTTTTTCCAACCAATCCATGCCAATTAGATAATCATATGAATCCAATGGTATGATGTTTACATCCACCTTTGTATTGAGTCCATTCATGTCTATCAGACAATCTATAACCAACTCATTGATTTTCCTCTTAGGTCCCGTGGCTAACTGAACTAACCAAGATTTATTATGCTTACTTCTTTGCAAGTGAAGTATTTCAACAATGTTAGCATTTATGTAACTATGGATAGCTCCAGAATCAATCAAAATTTCTATGGTATTATTATTCATCTTACCTTGCACTTCAATCAGCACAGATTGATACTTTGCCTTCTTGTTATCCAAGGCTGCATAAATCCTTGGCATGCTCCTGCCCATGTCTTCCACTGTGTCAACCTCTTAAATGTTGTGGAAAATTCTCATTCTTTCTCCTTTGTGAGGGAAATCCCTATATATATGGTTTCCCTCACATCCCCAACATTGCACTGGATGTTACCTTGGCCTTTTTCCAAATTTATCTATAGTCTTGTGTTAATTTTGTGCGACTTGACCTTGATGATTCGCTTGAAAATTATTCCTGAAAAAGGGTGGCTTAAAACCCTTCTACCTTTTATCCTTCTTATCCTTCATGTTGACATTCCAAGCTTAAAGGAAAACTGGTCTTCCTTTTCTCTATTCATACATATGCCTTTCTCTCCTTATGGTTTTCTCCAAGGTTTCAGAGTTATCATATTGAATATTACAACTATAGAAAGAGGGTAGCCCACTTATAAACCTTTGGATTTTTTCTTTCTCATCCTTGATGAAGTCAATATACTTCAACAATTCAAAGAACTACTTCTCATATTCCTCTATTGTCATGGTTCCCAACTTGATTTCAAAGAACTCTTTCATCTTTATTTCATAGTAATGCTCGGACAGATATTTCTCTTGGAAATATCCCTTGAACTACCCCCATGAGATTATTTTCTCATCAAGGTTCTTGGATTTCTTATGTTGATCCCACCACATGGTTGTCTTCCCTTGTAAGTGGTAGGTGGAAATTATAGCTTCTACCTTGGAGGGGTAATCATGTAGCTGGAAATATTTCTTCATTTCCAAAAACCAAGCCTCAAGATCTTCTCCTTTCTTGTGCTCACCATTGAAATTTGGTGGCTTAATATTCCTCAGTTCACCCTGCAAGATATATGCTTCAGGTCTTCTCCTTTTCCTCTGAATAGGAGATACACTTGGGTTGCTCCCTGGACCTGAACTTGAATGATTTTTTTTGGTGGAATGCCTTGGAGAATTATGATGTCTACTCATGCTTCAATCTAAGTATTGAGCGAATAGTTACAACAATTACAAGTTGCAATTTCCACTCTTTTGTTGCTACAAAAATCACTTTTATCACTATTGAAGAAAGTGAAATTCCCAAATCAAAATTTTGGGTCGAAAAGTCTCTTCTACTCCTCAAGACCTTTCCAACGACTATTTGTTTTCGCCAATTCGAGCTCCGAGATGAAAATTATGGTGACAAACCAATGAAGAAATATTCATTAGCACGTGCAACATAGCAACAACACTCAACAATCATACAATCATTTCTTGATTAGATATTTTCCATTGATATGTATTAATGGATTCATCGCAGATATATTCATATATCTTCTTCATACCTTCCATGAACCCGCCACCAACACTTAGCTTCTTTTTCCTTCGTGGACACACAAAATCGCGGACTCATAAACTGATCTAGATTATTTTCGACACGAAATGAGAGTGGAGATATAACACAAAAATATACAGAGATATTGCAAGAGAGCCAATAATATAACAAATATATATTGGATATATAACAAGAGGCACATATATATAGTAATACACAATTTCTATTAATGAGCGAAATGTACAAAATTGTAGAGATACAAAGTGAAAGAATCGCTAGAATGGTGACAACTTATCTCTGAGAAGAGATGTGACAACTACTCACATTTGCAAGAAGATGATTACAATGAGGCTCTAAATGATTTTTTAACATAAAGAAAATCCAAAACCCTAACCTCAGAAGATGAAAAGACAACATTTTTGTGGACCCAGTTTTGGGTAGTTTGGTGTATCAACTTTCCAGGGGTGTAACTTTGGCATACGATCTCTATTTGTGATCCTGGATCTTTTCATCGTGACTTATAAATAATTGTATTAAATGAGCATAAATTAAAGTGCACCATTAAAGAAGGGAAAAATTGAAAATGAAGAGACATAAGCATCATATCTTAACATAAAAACTTGATAACGGAGTTCGTCCCTGGTGGACTACGTCTCCGGGCCCTGCTCTCAAATGGGTAGGCTCTTTCATTAAGTCAACAAAAGAATTTGGCAAATACATGAATATACCTCATTCTGAAATCAAGTTGTAGAAATAATGCCCAGATCAGAAAAAAAACATCACCAATGGATTTGTGGCATTGAATTACCCAAAAATGATTGTCTCCAAGATCTGATCCGATTCTGGCACTCCCAAGGCCAAGAGAAATTCTTTCTCGGTTTTCGTGCCCTCTGCAACCTGCAATTATGACAGTCTCGGCCTCGTAATATGTGCATGTGATCATACGGTAAGGTCGCACCTCCTCCCCCCTGCTATGGGAATATTTTTTTTTCTAAGTAATGACATTGACAGATATACCAAGAAACACTGTGTGGCACGTTGGTTATGGCGGAGTTATTAGAGCGTTGGGTAAGGCGTAGGTTCCATAGTCGAACCCATCGGACTCCATTTTGGATGTTTATTGGTATATATATGTGTCCGTTGATATATCTGTTGGATTCTCTACTAATTATAGTGATTCCTCTATCGAAACTTCCACCGTTGGCTAACATTGGCATGGTCCGCCAGATTTGGCAGACCCGCCATATCCCTTTTTTAAAACAAAATTTGTTCACGAGTCAACATTGAACACTTCTCGATCTGCCACGTGTCACCCAATGATTGGGCCACCTAGTAGCCACTAATATGCCCACCTGTGCATTGACGTGCTACCCAGTCACTCCGTACTGACACATAGCACTTCCCAGATGGTGCCACGTGGCATCTCCTGGGGATGCCACATGGCACTTTTCTATTGGTCCACATGGACCCCTGAAAAGTCCAATGGCGGGTGACATGTGGTAGCCTCTAATGTTGCCATGTGGCATGCTGACATCGGCATCCTGTACGATTACGTCACCCTGCCATGTCAACTATTGACGTCATCAGTACAGATGATGATGTGTCCCCTACTGATTGGTCCTATTTGACCACAACTTTGACTGCAAATATCTTTCAAACCGTAACTCTGTTTGACGAGTCGTTTGTGCCATTAGAAATATTGTGACACGTTCTTCACGATCATGTCATTTTCACTGAGTTTTTGGAACTTTGAATTTTTGCCCTTTCTCTATCTGCTAGAGCCATTCTGAGCGTTCTGAGTTGCCTCTGTGAGTTCTGAGTTATTCTTAGCCTTCTATGGATTCTTTTTGGATCACTCCTTCCCACTTAGAGTTTTTTGGACCACCAAAAGATTTCATGAATCAACTGATAAGTGAGGGAAGAGTCCCCTCACTTTGTCCTTCTCGATCCACTTTGCCTTGCTTGGATGTGTGCCTTTTAAGCCTACTCGAAGATAATCAACATCACCCCTATGTGAAGTCCTTGCCCTCCTGTCCAAGATGATATATTCATGTAGTTCATCCAATTACTCAGGTGCAAACTCATCAATTGATGGTATTGAAACTTCTTCATCTCGATCCATAATCATGGGAGGCTAAAAAAGTTTCAAGTTCTCAAAGTTTACAATTGAGTAAATCTGCATATAAGGTGGAATATCCAGACGAAAATAATTGGTACCGCTCTTCTCCAATCTAGTGAAGGGTCCATAATGAATGGGATTGATTTTCTTTCCTTCACCCTTCAATCTCTCCTTGTTGATGTGAAGCCATACCCGGTCTCCAACCTGGAACTGATGATCAACCCTATGCTTTTCATGGCGAGCTTTATACTGTGCTTGAATTTTCTCCAACTGTTCCCTGACTTCTTAGTGTATCTGTCGAATCCTGTGGATGAACTTGCAGGCTCTGTCCTATGTTCATTCTTCATTTACATCGGTATCTCTCTTGTACATCAAGTCCAAAGGAACCTTTGGTAAGTACCCAAAACATGTCTCAAAAGGTGAACTATGACTGGATGAATGCAAATCTCGATTGTATGCATGTTTTACATAGGGTATTTGTTCATCCCATACCTTGGGATGCTTGTTTCAATAGTCTCGAAGAAAAAGTACCACTGTTTGGCTTACCACCTCTGTTTGTCCGTCGGTCTGTGGGTGGAAAGTAGTGCTCCTCTTCAATTTGGTGTCCATCATTCTCCACAAGCTACTCCAAAAGTCCCCAAGGAATAGAGTATTTCAATCTAAGATGATAGATGCAGGTAATCCAAAGTGAACCCAAACATGTTGAAAGAAGATATTAACAATCTGTTGAGCAATGATCTTCTTTTTACACGGCATCAAGATACACATCTTGTTGAACCTATCCACTACAACATACAAATAATCATGACCCCCTTTGGTCATGGGTAAACCCCCTACAAAATCCATGGATATACTTTCCCATGGATGGGATGGAATAGGAAGCGGTGAGTATAGCTCGAGTTTTCTATTAGTTGGCTTACAAGTAAAACACATCACACACCCTTTACATATTTAGTTACAATTTCTTTCATTTGAGGCCAGTAAAAAAACCTTTGCAAATGAGCCATAGTTTTTTCTACCCCAAAATTCCCAGACACAAGAGAAGTATGAGCTTCTCGTATTACATGGACTCGTTCACTTGTTGGAATACATAGATTTCCAATATGGTAAAGTAAATTTCCCTGCAGACACTAATTCTCTACCTGTGCACCAAGGGTTAGCTTCGTATATACTTCTTTAAAATCTTCATCGATGGAATATTGTTATATATAGCTATCATGAGATAAAGAAGCATTCTTCAAAATAATAGAAGCAACAATAGGAGGTCTAGAAAGCATATCGACTACCTTGTTACTTGTACCCTTTTTGTATAAGATTACCAAGTGAAACTGTTGTAGAAAACCCATCCACCTGTAGTGCCGAGATTGTTGCAATTTGGTCTATGCTTGAAAATACTGTAAGGGTTGGTGATCTATATGTATAATGGTTTCCTTCCCTAACAAGTAGTTCTTCCATTTCTTTACAGTCTAGACTAATGCATATAACTTTTTATCATATGTAGGATAGTTAAAAACAACTTGATTAAAAGTTTCAGAGTGGTAAAATATAGGCTTACGATATTGCATTAGTACTGCACCCATGGCGTATCCGCTAGCATCTGTCTCAATCTCAAAAAGCTGTTGAAGATTCGACAGTGCTAATACTGATGCGGTAATAATCTTTCCCTTCAAAGTGTCGAAAGATTTTTGTTGCTTTCCTTCCCACTGAAAATTGTTCTTCACACTGGTTAAGGCATGCAAAGGAGTTGCTATGAAGGAGAATTTGTGAATGAATCTCCTCCAATACTGGACTGCACCTAAGAAGCTTCGAACTTAGGTTACACTTTTTGGCTTAGGCCAATTTACAGTTACATCAACTTTAGAAGGGTCAATTTTCAATTGTCCTCCTCCTACAATATGACCTAAGTATACAATTGTAGTCTTGCCAAATTCACATTTAGACAATTTTACATAGAACTTTTCCCTTTGCAAAGTATCCAATACTTGCTTTACATGCCTCACATGCTCATCCCATGTCCTTCTAAAAAAACGAATGTCATCTAAATATACAATCACAAAGTCCTCTATGAAATGCCTGAATACATCATTCATCACATGCATGAAATTTGTCGGAGCATACAAAGCCCAAACGACATAACCAACCACTCAAACAATCCTTGTTTGGTTTTAAAGGAAGTTTTCCATGCATCATGTCCTGTGAATCTGATTTGATGATATCCATTGCGCAAATCCAACTTAGTGAAATATACAACATTCTTCAATTGATCAAGTAAATCATCTATGCGAGGAAGAGGGTATCGATTTTTCACCGTGATTTTATTTAAGGCCCAGTAATCGACACACATTCTCCATGTGCCATATTTCTTTGGCACCATCATGATCAGAGAACCACAAAGAGATGAACTGGGCCTGATGACCCCTTGATCCAATAAGCCCAGTACCTTCTTCTTGATCTCTGTCATCTCCACAACTGACATCATGTACATGCCCACATTAGGAAGAGGAGAATCCTGCTGAAAATGTATCTCATGTTGGATTTCCCTCTTAGGAGGTAATTCATCTAGTTCCTGAAAAATATCATGATACTTAGAAACAATATAAATTAATTCTTTTTTATGAGATGGATCACACCCTTGGAAAGTGTCGGATGTCTCGAAATATTTCTCTCTGACGACCATGAGTACACATCTCGTATTAGTGTTTATAATTTTTTTCATTTGCCCTGCACTAACAAGTGTTGTATTTACCCTCATGCTATGAGCTCTAACAATATATTCCACTTCCCCCTTAGTAAGGTGGTATTTGTTCTCATGTCGAAACAAGATAAGGACTTCCCAACACTATGCCACATATATCATGTGGTACAACATCCAAATCAACTTCATCAATCAATTTTGAAGCAATAGAAAATCTGATCCTACATTGTTTGGTGAAATTAAGTTTTTATTTGTCACATACCCAACCAAGAGGATAAGGTTTTGGATGTGGTTTCGTTTCAAGACCCATTTTCTTGACAAGTGCTTCAGATATTAAGTTTACTTGGGAACCCAGATCAAATAATGTATCTATCTTAGTATGTTTAGATACAACTCTTATGTGAAATAATTCATTCCTCTTTTGTTCATCAACATGACATTCATCATTGGAACTAGAGATAACATGAAGAGAATATTTACCTTGTACTCCAACTGTTGTGATATTTCCTTCATCTCCTGAATCGGAACCAAGATATTGTTGTACCGTAGCAATGATATTTGTCTTCCCCTTTCCACCGAACTGTTTCAGTTTCTTTTCTGGATGTAGTTTCCAACAATGTTCTTCATTGTGACTGCTCTTCTTGCAATGAGTGCAATATGGTTTTCCTCATTCTCTCGTCACTGTAGCAGTCTTCTTGTCCTTCCTTTTAAAATTCTTAAAAGTCTTTTGTGGGAAATTAGAAGGTTTCTTTGTGGGATCTTCTTGAACATGTTTCCCCCTGTTCTCAAGGTGAGTGGCTTGCACACAAACTTTGTCAAGAATAATGGGGTTAAACAACAGAAAAGTATGTCGAATATAACTATGAAGTGCGCCAATATACTTCATTAAAGTCTCATAAGAATCCAAAGGAATGTTCAATGCAAGAGTTTTCTTCCTAAATTCTTCTGTGAAACTTTGTACAGTTTGTCCTTTACTTTGCCTTAAAGTTTTCCATTCCATCATTGCTTTATGTAAATATCGTAATGGATAAAATTGCTTCCTTATCGTTGATTTAAATTCTAACCATGAGGAAATAAGCTTACCACACTCACTTTCGTCTTGAATCTTTCTCTCCCACCATATGAGACTGGTGCCTTCCAACTAAAGAGAATCCAATTTCACTTTAACTTCCTCTTCATCTATATGTTGGACACACAAATACACTTCAACCTGTCGTATCCAATTATCTAGCTTTTCAGGATTAACATCTCCATTAAACACATGTAAAGAAAATTTTACATCAATCTTTAATAATGGTTTCTTAAAAGAGGCTTTATGGCTAGAATGATGAGAATGATGAGCATGCTCAGAGGATGAAGAAATAGAACTCGAAGGTGACGGCGAAGGCTTAGGAGGATCTCCTCCAACCCCTTGGTTTGCTGAAGCATCATCATCTGCATGTTATTCCTTTTTCTTCACTTTCTTCTTCACCCTCTTCTCGTAATCTCCATACATTCGCTCGACCATTTATGACATGAGATACAAGACCATGTGAAATTTTTTCTCCTGTTCATCATGCTTGTCCTCTTTTGACATTTTCTTCCTTTTGGATACACGACCAACTTCAGGATTGAAAGTCTTTAGAGTTCCTTCACCCTGCTTATTATTGGCCCTAATAAGAATTCACACTCAACAATTCAAGTCAAAGACGACTGCTCTAATACCAACATGACCCAGGATGTTTTCATCGTGACTTATAAAGAATTGTATTAAATGAGCATAAATTAAAGTGCACCATTAAAGAAGGGAACACTTAAAAATGAAGAGACATAAGCATCATATCTGAACACAAAAAATTGATAATGGAGTTCGTCCCTGGTGGAGTATGTCTTTGGATCTTGCTCTCAAATGGGTAGGCTCTTTCATTAACTCAACAAAAGAATTTGGAAAATACATGAATATAACTCATTCTGAAATCACGTTGTAGAAATAATGCCCAGATCAGAAAACAAACATCACCACTAGATTTGTGGCGTCGAATTACCCAAAAATCACTGTCTCCATGCTTCGATCCGACTCTGGCACTCCTAGGCCCAAGAAAAATTTTGTCTCAGTTTTCATGCCCTCTGCAACTTGCAATTATGACAGCCTCTACCTCGTAATCTGTGCCCACGGGCATACGATATGGTTGCGCCTCCTCCCCCTGGCTCTGGGCGGATTGTTGTTTTTAAGTAATGGCACTGACGAATATACCAAGCAACACCATGTGGCACGTTGGTTATGGCAAAGTTATTAGAGCACTGGGTAAGGCAGAGGTGTCGGCAGTATGGATGATGATGTGTCCCCTGTTGATTGGTCTTGTTTGACCGCAACTTTGACCACAAATATCTTTCAAATCGTAACTCTGTTTGACGAGCCATTTTCCCCATTAGAAAAATTGTGACACGCTCTTCGTGATCATTCCATTTTCACTAAGTTTTTGGAAATTTGAATTTTTTCCCTTTCTCCATCTGTTGAAGCCATTCTGAGTGTTCCGAGTTGTCTCTATGAGTTCTAAGTTAGTCTTAGCCTTCTTTGGATCCTTTTTGGATCAATTTGGGGCGCATGATAGATCGTTGGAAAGGTATCATTGAGGAGATTCATTTTAGGGGCTCAATCGAAGTCGTTGCAAATTATTAAGGTGCTTGATCCCGAAAAAACTTCATTTAGGCTTTCAAAATGGCCCCGAAAGTTTACGAACCGAAAAATTGCTAAAAATAGTAAATTGCCAGAAGATTGTTTTGAGCCAATTGGAATAGGTGGATGGCCACCGATATTCACCTAGATCATAAACTTGTAACCTTTCTTTCATAATTCCATCCAAGAAGTCCCAACACTTAGTCATTTTTCCATCTACGCAGACTCGTGATATCTTAACACTTAGACAAATTCCAAGATATTACCACAGTTTTGTGAGACTGACAATTGTCCTGCCACATGGCTCCACATCAGCCACCAACTATCATCCCATCCAACATGTACTTACCACCATGGCAGTGCATGCCTTTCTTCTACCATGTCAATTGGCACATGGTCTCCACGTCATGACGACGTCACCCTACATAAAAATACCCAAAATTTACTGATTTTGCTTATGTTTGAATTTTCCAAAGAGGCTCAATTCTTCACATTTCCCATGAAATTCCTCTCAATTTTACTACAATAATTTAATAAAACAAGTTGTAGACATACTCCATAAATTAATTCTCTGTGAGTTTCCGCTTCAACATTCTGCTAACTCGGCCCATCTAGGCTCAACGTTGAAAACTGGGCTCTAATACCACTTTGTAACGTACCCAACCACCCAGGCTAGAACACGTCATGCAAAAATATCTCAATTACAACTATGATACCAAAATGTAACGTTCCCCAACGCAACCGAGGGACATTACGGTGCATAATACACAAAAAAATGAAACTTCTTCTAATAATTCTTATACTGTTAACCGATTTCCTTTTGCTTACAACTACAAAACTTAAAACAGATTTAGCTATTGTCTATAAACATAAAAAATATGCATCTAAAGCATGCTAATAATCAACATGAAATACAACTAAACCGCTCATTACAACAACATATAAGTCATTCTCATTTATGCAGAGTTCATGCACAACAATAACACATGTAAATAACTCAGTACAAGATAAAACACTTATCTTTAAACAAGAATTTTGCAACCAACTGCTTGGGACAGATGTTCCACCCAATCATAGACTAACTATTCCAAATATCAACAACCAATCACCCTCGAGATGAGGCTAGTAATCCACAAAATAGGGTGGTCTCCCACAATCCACTCGCATCTTAGAAAACTCATAACCCAACTTATATTCTCCTACAACTATCCATATTTTTCTATCAGCTCTCTCTTCCTCCTAACCTACCCAATCCAAGGAATGCATCATTCGTTTATCAGGGATAACAAAAGGGATGTACCATCCGTTTATCAGGGTTAAACCAAGGGATGTACCATCTGTTTATTAGGGTTAACCCAAGGGATGTACCATATTTTTATCAGGGATAACTCAAGGAATTCTCCATTCATTTATCAAGTCTCTCTAGCACATGTAACTAGGAATCTCTCAGTTGGGAACTCAATGGAAATTTCTATTAGGAAAACTATCAGCAAACCAACAAAAAACACTTGTTGTTTTGGTGCAGCTCACATAAGAATTCAGTCTTCAGGCCTGACAACCTAGCTCTCCAGTCTTCATCTCCAAAACGCTCCAAATGTGTTCTAGCTTGCTCTAAAATTCAGTCTCCATGGATGCACCATCTTCCATCTCTCTTTCTTGCTCTCCCCTCTTCCCATGCACAAAACTTCACTAACTAAAAACAGCTCCCCCCAACCCATACAAATTTCCTCTCTTGTGGCTTTACTTTCTTGACTCACACTCTTCCCCAAGCTGCTCAACCCCCATGTGCCCAATAACTATGGGATGTGACCACTCACACCCGCCCTCTTACATGTATTCAATGATTGGATTTGGGAACACTCAATCAAAAGGATGTGACCACTCGCACCCACCCTCTTACATGTATTCAATGATTGGATTTGGGAACTCTCAATCATAAATGGGAGGGTTCATATACAATTAGAAAGTTTAGGAAAATGGGCTAAATTAATCTACATGGATATTTCCCCCTTTGACCCCTCTTGGCCATTATCCTAGACACTTCACCCTATTGTGGATTAATTAATCCCCCATCTCTTGTCCATGTCCCGTTAGCATATTGCATCACATTTTATTATTAAAACATAGAGATACAATTCACATATTACATTGCTTGGCCGTAGACACCTATTATATCCACATAAGCATTAATTAAACTAGGGATTATAGTGGGGATGTTACATTTGTTGCAACATATCACATCATGCCAAGGATTGTTTCCATACAATACATTTCACCTTCTCAAACTTTCCTTCATCGTGAGAAAGATAAAATTTCTAAAAGAACTCTTGTGCATCCTCCCCGCCATCATATCTTTCGAATCTTTCTTTCCTTGTGACTCATTGCATGGACCAAAAGTTTCCACTTGTGCAACATATCACATAGGATGAAGTTTTCTTCCTTTGTGATATATCACACAAGGTTTTTCTTTGTGCGACATATCACATCTCCGCAAACTTTATATCTTTGTAACACATTGCATCGCACCAAAGTTTTGTTTCATGTTATAAGAGATATCCAGATATGCAAGGCTTCAGTTCATTTGTTGGAGTTCTCTGAGAATTATGCCTTGTAATTTATTGCCATTGAGATTGAGATCTTGCAAACTAAGGAGGTTTGTGTTGGAATAACGAATGGTATTGACAATGGAATTTATACCCAAGTATATTGTTATTAGAGTACAGAGATTTCCTATGGCTTGGGGTATGGTGCCATTATTGTTGTTTTTTTCTACATTAAGGAAAATGAGAGTCTAAGAAAGTTGGTTGATGGTGGGAGGAAAAGTAGCCATTAGGTGATTGTCGTATAGATTTGTATGGATCAAAAGTTTCCACTTGCGCGACATATCACATATGATGAAATTTTATTCCCTTACGATATATTGCACAAAGTTTTTCTTTGAGTGACATACCACATCTCCTCAATCCAAAACTCTCTTTTCACATCTTCTAGAAATTTGTTTGTTTGCATCATATCACATTTAAACTTTATTTTTCCATGACACGATGCTACAACTAAAATTCCTTTTTTCTGTGAAATATCGCATCATTCCAAAATTTCCTTTGTCATGACATGTTGCATCACATTAAAGTTTGTTTTCGTGTGACACATTGCACTTTTTCTAACTTTGCTTCATTATGAGGGAGGGGAAATTTCTAAAAGAAATCTTTTGCATCCACCCTGCCATCACATCCTTCAAATATTTCTTTCCTTGCAACTCATCACATGGATCAAAAGTTACCATTTACGTGGCATATTGCATAGGATGAAGTTTTCTTCCCTTGCGATATATCACACAATTGTTTTCCTCATGCGACATATCACATCTCTTAAAACTTTCTATATCTATGACACATTGCACCGCACCAAAGTTTTGTTTCATGTTATGATTCAGATTGGATCATTATATTATTTTTCATATATCTTGATGCTTTATGGGTGAAAAATTGGAGGAATCAACTTGTAGATCCATTTTAGAGACTAGTCCAAATTTGGTAATTTGGGTCCAAAAAACCATCTAAAAACTTCTAGAGCCATTTTGAGCCATCAATCGACAAATTTTATGGTCCAAAACTTACTATAGAGTCACCATCTATATTATACACACTAAGACCTTTCCAACGGTGCAAGAATTGCCTCAATCAAAGTTCGTATGCGAAAGTTATGCCCCTCACAAGTTGACCTATAGTATTGATCAACATGGTACAAGTGGATGCCATGTCAGCCTCCATTACTTAAATGTGTGGGGCTAGCCACATAGTGTTTTTTCTAAGAAAATACTAAAAGGTCCTAAACTTTATAAAAATTGAGGGTTGAGGAATTCAATTCCCTAACTCTAGATGGTTACCGAGCTATGTTAAATATTGGGGCACTAGGAGGAGAAGGGGTTCCATTCTATGTCATTGTATTTTATTTCGCAATAGAGAAAAACAATTGGGAGTGGAAAATTAGAGAGCATAACAGAGGGGGTTAATTTTCTTTAGCGACCTAACATGCCACAGGTCTCAAGTAATTCCATAGAGAGTTCCTTCTCCTTTGTACTTGCTTTATTTCCATACCAGAGAAAAGAGAGTAGAGCAACCTCGCCTTCTAGCTGGGTTTTCTCCCGTAAGGGTTTCCTAGAGAAAATCCTTGTGTTATTTTGTGGAAGGTGTGTGACTGTATTTCCTTGTTCTTTATTTTCCGAATTTTATCCATTTCATGCATAAACAGAAAATCATTAACTAATGATTATGGAATCTAAAGCAATTTAACCTTCATAGTGTAGATTTCAGTTTTATTTATTAGATCTGTTGTGAGGAACTATTTCAGTGGAATATCCACGACAATTTACAGATCATGTTATCAAAGAAATCCATATATATAAAGCTTTGGTTCATTTCTTTGGAGTTTTGTAGGAGTGTTGTCTTGTATTTTAATGTTGTTAAGATCGAGAGCTTGTGGATTGCAAAAGTTTGCTATGGAGTAAGGAATGGTATTGATGAGAGAATTTTTACCCACGTATAATGTCGTCAGAGCGGAGGTATTGTTGATGGCTTGGGGTATGGTGCCATTAATGGGATTTTTCTCTATGCTAAGGAAAATGAGAGTTTGAGAAAGTTGGTCGATTGTGGGAGGCAGAGTACTTGTTAGTTGGTTGTTGTGCAAATCTAGCTCCTCTCATTTGGTGCAATTGGAAAGTGCTCCAAATATAGATATTTTCCTATTGATGAAGCCACTAGTCATGATTACAAGGATCCTGAGTTGAAACAACCTACCCAGTTCTTGATATGATTCCACCGAGTTGTCTTGATTTGATTTCCAGATGCGAGAGACTAGAACGATTTTCTAATGATACTAGGATCTGGTGGCCTTTTCGACAGATCTTTGGTGGCCTTTTTCATGTCTAGGAAGGAAAATGCATCACTAACAACAATAGAAGGAATGGCTAGAAGTGCATGTGGATGGTCAAAAGGGAACTAATGGTCATTTAATAGATCAGATGACCATGAAGCAACTGAAAAGGTGATGGAGGAAATTTGCTTCTATAAGAGGAACGAAAGATACATAACTGGCAATGAGAGGATGAATGGAAAAAAGTGCACGTGGATGGTTAGAAGGGCACCAATGGTTGTCTAATGGATTTGATGACCATGAGGCAACTAAAAAGAAATGGAGGATGTCTGCTTCTATAAGAGGAACGCCTTATGAAGTAAAGATCAAAATTATTTTCTAACATTATGAACTTTAAAACCAATTTGAATATTGTTAAAAATCATGATCAATGTTCACAACCATCATTATTGGAATAACCACAAAACACATTAGAGAGTGATTTTGCAAAGTTTGTGGTGTAAAGGAAGTTGAGGATAAACCTCTTAAGTTACGAAAAAAAAAACCTTGCTACTTTCATTTTTATTATCTTTAAATATATAAATTATATTTTGAATAATAATTACTCTAATTCCTTTTATTTGTTTGGTAGAATTAATCTTAGGGAATGATAAACATTCATTATCATAAAAGATGAAAGAATTTGATAAATAAATGATTATCCACTTGTATTTTTTCTTTCTAGTTATTTATTTATTTATTTTAATTCTAGGATTTTCCATCATCTTAGAATGTGCCAAACTCTATGGGACAAAGTCCTTAGGTTAAATTATGAGTTTCAACAATATTTCTATCATAGAATTTACACCATAAAGGAAGTGGATTTTTTTTTTTTCATGGGCACTTCTTTCATTCAAAGGATGATACCCAAGGTAACACAGGTGTTTTTAGCATAGTCTACACATTCTACCTTTTGGATATTTTGCGTCGATTTTTTCTGTTTGATTTTTCCTGAAATCCGGTGAGGAATGGTTGGATCTACAAATTTGAGTGGCTAAGTTTGTATAATCAGAGTGCTCCAGGGGTTTTTCAGTACACATAATCCATTTATGCATTCAAAAATGAAATTTAAACAACAAAAGATAATGATTTGTCTAGATTTACATCGCCAGATTCTGACCAGAAAAACCAAAACGTAGAGCGTTTTTCCAATGCCGATGTTTTTGGGCTCAAGGAAAATACAATAATATAATATTTAAGAGCTCAACATGTCACTTGCGATAATTGATCAAGGGTGGGGAGGATAAATCTTTCTCTCAACCATCAAAGCTAGATCGAGAGGATAACTCTTTCTCTCAACCATCGAAGCTAGACCCAATTGACCAGATTTGTCCACTTATTATATCCTTGCGAGACATATAAGAAACTATTTTGTCATTAAATCTATCTGTAAAATGAGATTTTTTTTGTTTATATCCAAGGTTTATCAAATGTTTTGGGTTTCATTTCACTGATGTGATTGAGGTCTTATGGATGGCATTTGACGAATGTCCCATTGTGATGTAGGGCTTGTGCTACATGAGTAATGGAGACATTGAAGGACTGAGCTATGGAGGTGTAAAAGTTGATAGGTGGAAGCTGCATTTTGGTTACTAGTGTAAACTTAGGCCTTCAAAGTCTCCATATGTTCCTGGAGGTCATAGTCTTGGAGCTTTGCATCTGAGATGAAGCATAGCATTGTGAATCCACTTGCGACTTATTTTGTTTCCTTCAATCCTAGGAAATTGATTCTATCCACCTCAAGAATACCTAGGGGTTTCTCATTTATGTATTTAGAGTTCATTTATGTTGTGTCTTGGGTGTCATTGATGTATGAGGGTTGTGCTTTGCTGAACTATGGGGATTCTTGTTCATTTATGTATTTAGAGTTCATTTATGTTGTGTCTTGGGTGTCATTGATGCATGAGGGTTGTGCTTTGCTGAGCTATGGGGATTCTTGTTGAGACACTAAAGGTTTTATTCTTGTTTCCTTCCAAAACGTTGAAAACCAACATGTGAGTATTTAGGATTTTGGGAGGAAGGCTAGCAATCTAACCTATTGGATTGTATGAGGGTTGTGCTTTGCTGAGCTATGGGGATTCTTTTTGAGACACTAAAGGTTTTATTCTTGTTTCCTTCCAAAACGGTGAAAACCAACATGTGAGTATTTAGGATTTTGGGAGGAAGGCTAGCAATCTAACCTATTGGATTTCTTCCTTGAGCTTATGGCGAGCCTGAAAACCAACATGTTGAGTGGTTCTAGGTTGGTTATTTACTCGTCACTAGGTTCTTAAAACATTTTGTGGTTTTTAAGGTGGAGTGCTTTCCTGCTAGGTGATTTTGAATAGGGTTCAAGGATTCGAGCCTAGTTTTTTTATAATTGTTGTGGTTTTTATTGAGGAGGTATTTTCTATTGTTGTTTTTATTTTCAAACTCGGTAAATGTCATCTTCTGTATTCACGTGACTTGGGTTTCAACTCGGTGAATGGCTTAATACCGAATGAGTTAGCCAATCTAAAGCAATTGGAATATCTAATTCTTCAAGGGAATCATTTTGGTGGAAGCATTCTAAACTTCTTCTCCAACTTCGGCTAGTTACTTGAGATTAATCTAGGAGGAATTAAATTTGAAGGTCGAATCCTATCATTGCTTGGAAAATTATAGAATCTAGCTATTGATATGAATCTTGGCAATAACAGACTCGGACTGAAACAGAAATTAACAATTTTCAAACATAATTCACCCATCAAAAAATTGAAATTTCACATCTATATAGGCATTCTGGAAGCTCCTTAAATGTCAAACAACAGTATCATTTGTCCATACCCCAAGACATAGATATCTGCTGGAGGCGCGATATTCACCATTCTTCTAGATTCAAGCCATTTGAAGGAGCTTTGCCTCCCACATTCCATGTTTCCACAAATAACCTGTTTGTCATCGAATTTTAAAGGCATTGGCAATCTGAAGACAAATCCATTAACAAGTTGAATAAATGCAACACAGACTTCAAATTAATTTGTATACCGAAAGTCTTGATAAATTCGGTAGTACTCTCTCTCTCCAAGTGGACGACGCCAGGCTATGGTTGAATTCAATTAACGTAATAGTGAGAGTTTTAGAGCTTTTCATATCCCATTTCTTTGCTTGCCATGAAATATTCATATTTTCGATGAGCGTTTTATGTTCTTGCGTCTTTTATATGGCTTTGTTTTTGTTTTTTATATATGCATTTTCCAGTTGAAAAATAGTAGTAAATAACATTACATGTGATGCAAGTTTAGAAACTAAATTTTTTTTTTTAAGGTAATATGACTTTGTTTTTGTTTTTTATATATGCATTTTCTAGTTGAAGAGTAATAGTAAACAAGATGAATTGTGGAGCAACAAGTCTTTGCCAAAAAGGCAGGGAGTTAGTGAGGCTTCTTTGGTGAGGCATTGAGTGTGTGCCAAGTTTAGCAGAACCAGTAACTGATCTACTTCACTCAGTAGTTATAGTAATAGTTTCAATAACAAAGCAAGCAAGTAGTTGTAGAAGAAAATACATAGACAAAGCAAGAAAGTAGTTGTAGAAGCAAAGACATAGACAAGGATGGAGACATAAGCAGAGGTTGCAGTAGTAAAAAATGAGACACGGACCTATCAAGAACATACAAGCAAGGGATGAATTCTTAGAGCTATTCGTTGATCTCTTCACTGTTAAATGCTATGGACATCTGCTTTAAAGATGCAAATATAGATAATAACTAGTACAGTCACATAATTGTGATTGATTAACGTAGAAAGACATATTTATTTGTTAAGTACGCAGTTGAGCCGTCGTGAAGAACGCAGTGGAGCCGTTGTTGAAGAAAGCAGTTGCAGCTACGAAGAGACACTTGGTATCATATATTACTACGCTCTGTCCAATATGAAACGAGCGGATGGCTGAAACTCCTGAAACTCTTGAGGAAAACTCAGGACAAGTGAGGAAATTAGTGGTTAATAATCCAAAAGTGGTAATGTTAAACGTTAATCATTTAAAAGTGGCAATCATATAGTGCTATAGTAATTTCTTAATATGATTAGGTAAATGTTAAAAAGTAAAGAGGTTAATGGATGCATTCAAAATACAAGGAGATTATGAAGAGTAAATCACATTCATTGATTTGGGAGGACGACTATGAATATTTCAGCATCTTTTATTGTTAGCCATCAGATTATAATTTTAGATTAAAAGATGATTAATTGTGCCCATTACCAATAGGTATAAACCTTTACACGTAAAAATTATAAGAAACATAAAACATAGATTATAATAATAAATGCAATTAATTCATTTTTTGTTGGACATGTTATAAAAAAAATCACAATAGGGGTGAAATACAATTTGATTATATGCAATCTAGTATTTCCACTCAACAATATAAAGACCTACCTTTGATATTTAGTTGCAATATGGATAGTTATTCCTTTGAGAACAATCATGAAGCAGTTTGTCTAGCGGTGTCTATATAGATACAGTACAAAAACATGACATGTAAAACCGTATCCATTCAAACACATACAATAATTATAAGAAACATAAAACATAGATTATAATAATAAATAAATGCAATTAATTTATTTTTCTTTCCACATATTATAAAAAAATCACAATGCCTTGAAATACAATTTAATTATATGCAATCTATTATTTCCCCTTAACGATATAAAAACCTACCTTTGATATTTAGTTGCAACGTCTGTCGTTATTCCTTTGAGAAGAAGCATGAAGCAGTTTGTCTAGTCGTGTCTATATAGATACGGTACAAAAAAAGACATGTAAAACCGTATATGTTCAATAATCAGAAAGGAAAAACCATGTCGGATTAATTTCAAGAGATTGTTGTAGCTATTGTTGAAGGAAGATGACTTAATCATTCAGGTTAAGCTGATTCGTTTTCTCATGGAATTCAGATCTTTTGAGGATGGGAACTGCGGCTAATTTGAAATGAAGGATGAAGCTTTACCCAACTAGCACAGCCACAAATTCGTGGTTGGTGAAAGCTGAAAGGACGGTTTGTAAAATCTGAACCGTTGGAAAAGAGAAACGGTCTAGAGGTGGACGGAAGGAGTAGGAAGGAGTTGGCTCGAAGGAGGCAGTGTGTCTAGAACGTGGCTGGTGAAGGTCAAAATTTTAAGTTGACCTAGAAAATGAAACCCTAATCACTCATAAGTGGCAATCAGCTAGCCACCATAGTAAATTTTAAATATGATTAAGTAAAAGTAAAAAAATAAACGTGTAAACTGATGTCTTTATAATAGTGAGGAAGTTAGTGGTTGAAATCACAACCATTGATTTATTGGGACTACTAAGAATATTCCATCAATATTTAATCTTGTTCATACAAAATTGATTAAGCACTAAAAACTTATTAAATGTGTACATAGTCAATAAATGTACCCCTTTAGGCATGTTGTTTCTTGAGAACATGACAAATGCCTCAAAACATGTGACGGTTTGATAAAGCTGATTTAAGTTTTTGGATTTCAGTAATGATTTAAGTTTTTGGATTTCAGTAATGATATTTAATGTAATGACATAATGGGTGTAGACTTCCTCTGGAGGAAATCATTAAATATTCAATAATAGAATTTAAAATATTAATTCAATAAATATTCACATGTCTTTTTAATGGTTTTAGTGGTCGTTCGATATGCTATTATTAATATTTTTGGGGGGTTTAAGTGCAAGTAGCAGTTGTGATTCCACCTGGTACATGCATGTTGGCTAGTCCACATGGTCTCCATGCATCACATTCATCTGGCTTCGATCCTTCATCAGTAAGCTAGAGATTTTAACTCCAACTGAAGAGATCAAGAGATCAATAGTCACTCGATTCGATGACCTTGTTCAGAAGCACTCACTGGTCTGGTTAAGAATTCTGATGGCCTTGTTTAGAAGCACTCATTGGTCTGGTTAAGAATTCGGAGCGGAGAAGATCAATATGTGCAACTGGGTGGATGGAAATAGTTAGGGTTGGATAATTGGGTGCAACTCCAGCACTAAGAGAAAAGAAAATGAGATTTTGAGAACTCATAAGGGTAGATCATGGGAGAAGAATCCTTGGTTTATTCTCACAAATCAACTAAATGCAGGAGCATCGTCTAAGCACCTACAACATAGTGATGTAGTAATGATGGAAGGGATAAATCTTTGCTAAAACCACTGCAAATGTGGTTTGGCTCAACAGATGTGCGTTTGATTGTTCCCGGTTTTCTATCATTTTGAGAAAGAAAATGGAAGCATCAAGTGATAGTGTTAATTGTTACCGCAACCATCAGAGGTAAGCTCATTTTTTCCTGAAATAGGTTTAGATAGAATTACACATACTGACATCTCTCCATCTCAAATCTATCTTAAAAATAAACTATATAACCAATCACCATATTCTTATTCGTTTGATCTTAGTCACAATATTCTTAATCTCAAGTCTATCTTAAAAATAAACTACATAAGAAATCACCATATTCTTATTCGTTTGATCTCAGTCACCATATTTTGATTCGTTTGATCTCAATAACTAATAGATGTGAAATAAAAATGAATCTATAATTATGCATTATGCATTGATCCAAGATTTATTAGGAATCTGACATGTCCGAGATGTTTGACATTTTCGTGTCCCCACTAAGAATGGAAAACATCGAATCTTTATAGAAATTGAAATAGTCGCAAGAGACTTGCGAGCATGAAGAAGAGAAGAGGCGCTGGTGGACGTAGAAGTATTGCCAAATCTCCCACAGAATGACATGAAATGTGCTTGGTCAGAAGAAGCCACAATGAACTAAAATGAACATGTGACTGAGCCAAGAGATGTATTAAAACTTGAGATCTCAATATTAACATATATCAACGTGTTTTCTTGGTTCTTCCAAGATGGTAAGAATTTTAAATTTGATGGAACCATAGAGATTACGGGTTAATTGGTCAGATGATGAATAGGAGTGCATGCAAGTGCGGCGACAACTATGCCACTTTATTTAGGTTGTTGTCGTCCGTGTCAAGTTGGGTGGTTGGTGGTGAGCACTTAGGCGATTTCTTCCTACAGGGGCAAGAGACAAAGAAGGATATGACATAGAGTTTCCACCCCAGTTCAAACCAATATTATTCTACTTTGTACAAAAAGGTCGATAAGACAGTAATAAAAACTCATTTCTCCAAGTGGAACGAGGCACTGACCATAAAGAATCCCACCCAAGTGGAATGTGTTAAATATAATGTAACCTCAACAGGCTGACTGTACACTGCCAGCTGTCCTGGCCAGCTGTACTTTCTATTCTTGATTTGCTTGAGCCTATTTAGCTCAGCTATTTCCCTTTGCATAGTACTGACTACTACTTCAGAACTTCTTCATGTACTCGTTTTGTACTCTTCTTCTTATATTATAATATACTGTTTTCTATTCTATTCTTTCTCTCTGCACTTCTTGCTTCACAATTTATCATGGTATCAAAGCTTCAACAGTAAGCCTCTTCACACAGGCTGGAGAGCAACACGATCCTCAAACAGCGCAGAGCTTACACGGATCTTGAGAGCATTCGACATAGACTTTTCACAAGGCTTGGAGAGTTGTTCATCATACTCTCGAAAGATCCTTGCAGGAAACTTCCACGAGGAAGCAGACTGTCATACACTCAAAAGATCAGAGTAAGAAGCTCACGCGAGGTCGCAGAGCGTACTACGCTCGAAAGTTTCAAGGAGCAGAAACGCGAGAAGGAAGCAGAGAATGAGAAGGAAGAAACAGTAAAGATTCTTGTACAATTTCAAGAATCATCAAAGATTCACAAAGAAGAGTTGCAGGAGGTGGGAACTCTTGAAGAATTCAAAGTATTTGTTCAAATTCGTGAAAGATAGTTGCAGAAAGAAGAAGCATTTAAAGCATTTTGGAAATCGCTCAAATCTATCAAAGATTGTAGCAGAGAACAAAGAACTTGTGAAATTCTTTCAAATCTTTGAAAGATTCACGAATTTTTCTTCCGCAGGAGAAAATTCCTTCAAATACAACAAAGATCACATCTAACGCGCAAAGAATAGCCATCGCGGTCGTAAGATTCATCCTGCGAAAAGATCTGAGGTGGAAATCCAGTTCAGCAGGGACGAGGAGAGCGCAGAAAAGGCAAAAGAGTTTCATCCATTAGATCTTGCGAAGAGGACCGACAACCATTGGATCAGCGAGAAAGTGCACAAGGTTTAGTCCTCTGGAGCGCCAAGGAGAAATTCGACTTGCGAAGTCACGAAATCATCTGGTCCGTCCATCAAGAGACACGTGGCGAGATCTCGACATTTCGCTGACTCGCAAGGTGTAAAGGTCAAAAGACTGCCATGAGAATTCGCGAATCGTGAAATCATGAGTCATTCTGGACCATTGGATCACGAAATATCGTGAGCCGTCGATCTTATCCCATCGCAAAATTGGGGATTGGGAGTTGGATGAGCGAAGGAGACTACTCTCCAAAACCCCGATACGCGAAATCCCGACATCACGTATCGCGAAATCCCGAGAGGATTGTGAGCCGTCCATCTCAGAGGACAGGTGGCAGCAGATCCAAGTGCCATCATTTCGGAGTTCGGAATATCGGAGGTCTTGTTGACGAAAGGTCATGACACTCCACGGCAAAAGTCCCGAAATCCCGAAAAGATCACAGCTGTCCATTCGTTCGGACACGTGGCGGAGATCGAGGAAACCATCGGCATCTCGGCTACCGGGGTTTCAACTTGACAGAGGATTTGGAGTCGCAAGTCGTGAAATCGCGAAACGACAAGGACCGTCTATCTTAAGGGGACGTGTGGCAACAATCTAGGCCTTCGGGGAAAGTATCGAAAGGAAAGGGCCATTGGCATTTTGGAGATCGGGCGATCGAGAAGCCATAGGTTCTCGACATCGTGAAACCCAAAATCGTGAACTCAAGAGTCGCGAAATACCGATATGAAAATGTCTGGAATAATCTGAGTCGTTGATCTCAAATCAACGAGGATCGTTGATCCTTGAAGCCAATTCGACATTTCGGTAAATCGGAGATCGGGGAATCGAGGAGTCAGAAGAGCTCGTTATCATGGTTCACGAAGTCGCGAAACCCAAAATCCCGAGATCCCGATAAGATCTGGACTGTTAAATTGTCTAAAGGCAAATTTCGGCATTTCAGCATTTGAAGTCCCGAAAGCACGAAAGGAGGATATCAGAACTCGGCATATCGGGGATCCTGCAGACAGAGGACTGGGCCACTTTGCATCGCGAAGTCCCGAAATACAAAATCACGAAAAGACTTTCGAGAAGGGCCTTTCCAGCATATTTCGCATTTCAGCAATTTGAAAGACAAAGAACCAGAAAGGCCCGTAGCGCTTTAAACTTTAGGTGTGTGGTCACATTGATCAGAGACTAAGGGCCAATTCAAGGCCGATAAACTCTCTTCAGCGTTTCGACAATCGGAAGTTGGAAATTTCAAAGGTCTTGTCTAACAGAGTTCAGAAATCACTGCAAGAAAGCAACAGACCTGGTTTTACGCGCGGGAGACAGGTAAATACGATTTTTTTCTTTCTTTTTGTTTTGTTCAATTTTTGAAAAAAACAAAAAAACATGGCGACGTCTAGCAATTTAGGACCAACTCAGTGTCTGATTCTTCTTGGAAAGAACTATGAGTTCTGGTCTCTTCGGATGAGATCCTTCTTGCAAGCATAAGAGTGCTAGGATCCAGTGGATCATGGATATGTGGAACCAGATCCAGCAGACCTGTCTGCCATGACTAATCAACAGAAAATTACTCAAGCAACGCAGAGAAATAGAGAAAATAAAGATAAATTTTGGATTCAAAATTCTGTGGATGACTCGATTTTCTCAAAAATCACAGGCGCTGGTACTTCAAAACAGGCCTGGGACATCCTTAAATCTTCCTACCAAGGAAATGACAGGGTCAAAACAATTAGACTACAGACCTTGAGAATGCAATTCGAGACTCTAAGGATGATAGAGTCCGAAAATGTGGATCAGTTCATGACCAGAGTCATGGGCATCGTGAACCAGATCAGACTGACTGGTGAAACCATCACTGATCAACAAATTTTTGAGAAAATCCTCATAAGTTTACCAAAGAAATTTGAAATGGTTGTAACAGCAATCCTTGAATCCAAGGATCTGTCATGTTTTTCAACAGATGAATTAATTGGTTCTCTGGTGACACATGAGACTAGACTGCATCTCACAGATGAGTCAATCTCCAATGCTTTCAAAACTCAATTATCCTTCAACAGAGGGAGAGGCAAAGGAAGAAGCAGAGGTCACCAAGGAAGAGGGAGCAATCAAAGTAACCCTCACTCCAGTGGAGGTAATAGACAATAGTATCCAAATCAAAATTTCCAAGGTCAAAAACAACAACAACAAAATCAACATCAGAATTTCCAGCCTCAAAGAGGCAGAGGGAGAAGATCAAATGAGAAATCAAGCATACAATGCTATTACTACAAGAAGTATGGGCACTATGAATCTGAATGCAGGAAGAAGCAAGCAGATCGGCTCTCAGGCAGAGCACATGTGTCAAATCACACGGGAGAAACCTCAAGAGGTATGTTTATCTTATGCCACAAGACTGAAGAACAACCTAAAGATCTCTGGTTGTTGAACAGTGGATGCAACAATCACATGACAGGTAACAAAGATTTACTTTCATGCATTGATTCTTCAATCTCATCTGATATTACACTTGGAAATGATTACTTAGTCAAAGTTCAAGGAAAAGGAACTGTTAATATTCTTACTAAACAAAATGTAAAGAAAGACATAAACAACGTCTATCATGTTCCAGATCTGAAACATAATTTGCTAAGTGTAGGACAACTCATTGAACATGGCTATAAGGTACTTTTTGAGGGAGCATCATGCAAAATATATGACAAAAACCCAAGAAGAAAATTGATTTCTGAAATCCACATGACTCTGAATAGGATGTTTCCCCTTACCCTCAAAACTGCAAATCTGAGTCAACCATGTGCAAAGAGTGCATCTACCCTGAATGAAACAATGGTTTGGCATACAAGATTTGGACATCTACCATTTCAGAGTCTAAGTCTTCTTCAGAAGAACTCCATGGTCAAAGGTCTTCCTATCTTTAAAGAGCAAATTCCCCCATGTGAGTCTTGCATACTTGGAAAACATAAGAGGACCGGTTTTCCACAGTCTTCCAATCAAGCCAAACAACATCTTGAACTTGTTCACACTGACCTATGTGGACCAATGCAAACAGATTCCATAGGTGGCAACTTTTATTTTCTAACGTTTATTGATGATTTCAACAAAAAAAATATGGATCTATTTTCTCAGACACAAGTCTGAAACTTTTGCAAAATTCAAAGAATTCAAGGCAGAAGCTGAAAAACAGAGTGACAAATATATCAAAGCACTAAGGTCAGATGGAGGAGGAGAATACAACTCCATAGAATTTGCAAATTTCTGCAAATCACAAGGCATTATCATGCAAACAACAGCCAGGTATACTCCACAACAGAATGGAGTGGCTGAAAGGAAAAATCAAACAATAATGAATATGGCAAGAAAAAAACACTTCTCAAAGAGAAAAGTTTGTCAAATAGGTTTTGGGCTGAAGCAGTAGCATGCTCAGTTTATCTTTTGAATAGATCTCCAACCACTAAACTAAAGCTAAAAGTATCTCAAGAAGCATGGAGTGGGACAAAGCTCAATGTTGCGCATTTAAGGACATTCAGATGCATAGCATATGCTCACATACCTTCAGAGCTAAGGAAGAAACTTGATGACAAAAGTGAGAAATGTATTTTCACTGGATATAGTGAAACATCTAAATCTTACAGGCCTTACAATCCAATCACCAATAAACTAATTCTCAGCAGAGATGTAAAATTTCTAGAAAATCAATTCTGGAATGATTCAGAAAATCAGCAAATGGACAGTCAAAATTCATTGCTACCAAGTTCTGAAAATGCAGAAAATTCAGGACAACAAGTACCTCAAACTATTCTTCCAAGATTGCAAGTACAAAGACAACCTGAAAATTCTCAGGAGAACTCAACTTCCAGCAGAGAATCATTCTCTGAACCACAAAATTAGAGAACTCGAAGTTTGAGAGAAATCCATCAGCAGTTGGATGACTTTGAACAAAACAACCTTTTTTCTTTAATGTCATGTCAACCTACATATTTTAAGGAAGCAGCTAAGAAGCCACATTGAGTTCAAGCCATGAACCAAGAAATTGACTCCATTGAGAAGAACAAGACATGGGATCTTGTTGATTTGCCAAGTCACAAGAAGAGTATTGGTGTCAGGTGGGTTTACAAAACTAAACTCAATGAAAAAGGGCAGATCGAAAAACACAAGGCAAGACTTGTTGTCAAAGGATTCTCACAACAACCAGGTATTGATTATGGTGAAACTTTTGCTCCAGTAGCAAGACTAGACACTGTAAGGACTCTATTGGCCATAGCAGCCCAACACAAATGGCAAGTATACCAGATGGATGTCAAGTCAGCATTCCTGAATGGTTTCTTAGAAGAAGAAGTTTATGTCAATCAACCACCTGGATTTGAAGTCCAAGAGCAGCCAGACAAAGTATATCGGTTGAAGAAAGCCTTGTATGGCTTAAAGCAAGCTCCAAGAGCTTGGTACAGCAGAATTGACACTTACCTGATCCAAAGTGGTTTCAGCAGAAGTCAAAATGAGCCAACTCTTTACACCAAAACAACTCAGCACGGTAAAATTTTGATTGTATGTTTATATGTTGATGACATGATCTATACGGGAAATCTTGAGTTAATAGATTTTAAACATGCCATACAATCTGAGTTTGAGATGACAGATCTTGGCATAATGAAATATTTTTTTAGGGATTGAGGTTCATCAATCAACCAAAGGCATTTTTGTCTGTCAACAAAAGTATGTAGCAGACATCCTCAAAAGATTTCGCATGCAAGAATGTAATAACACAAAATTGAGCAAGAAAGATGAAGGCCCTACAGTGGACCCTACTCTGTACAAAAGTTTAGTAGGAAGTTTGTTGTATCTTATAGCAACTAGGCCTGACATTATGTATGCAGCCAGCCTTGTTTCCAGATTCATGGAATCCCCCAAAGATTCTCATAGAAAATGGTGAAACGAATTTTGAGACATGTTGCAGGAACTCTCAATTTTGGCTTATGGTACACTAAATCTGATAGTAATCAACTTTTTGGTTACACAGACAGTGATTTTGCAGGCAGCCTAGATGAAAGGAAAAGCACATCTGGACATGTTTTTCAACTGGGCACGAACCTGATCTCATGGGCATCAAAGAAGCAGCCAATTGTTTCAATATCTTTTGCAGAGGCAAAGTATGTCGTTGCTACCTCAGCTTCTTGTCAAGCTGTGTGGCTGAGAAGAATATTGAAAGATATGTCACATACAGAAAAGGATCCAACTCCTATTTTCTGTGACAATACTTCAGCAATTGCTCTATCCAAAAATCATGTGTTTCACAAGAAAAGCAAACAAATTGACACTCGTTTTCATTTCATACGCGAGCTAGTCAATAATGGTGATATTGCACTACAATTTTGTGGTTCTCGAGATCAGCTTGCTGATATCTTTACAAAGCCACTGGGAAAATCGGTTTTTGATTTTCAAAGACAACACTTAGGCATAATCAATGCTGATGTTTGTAACTGTTGAGTTTAAGAGGGAGTGTTAAATATAATGTAACCTCAACAGGCTGACTGTACATTGCCAGCTGTCCTGGCCAGTTGTACTTTCTATTCTTGATTTGCTTGAGCCTATTTAGCTCAGCTATTTCCCTTTGCATAATACTGACTACTACTTCAGAACTTCTTCATGTACTCATTTTGTACTCTTCTTCTTATATTCTAATATACTGTTTTATGTTCTATTCTTTCTCTCTAGACTTCTTGCTTCACAATTTATCAGAATGGTCAACTAAGCACAAGTTGTTAATCACTTGATCGATAAATCCCTTTGTGTAGGCGAAAGGGTAGATAATCAAGCTTTCCATCCGAGTGAAGGGAGTAATGCTTCCCAAGCCCATCACAAATAATAAAGATTCTAGGCAATCCCATTTACAACCGACTTACCCGACCGAGATGAGTTTATTAGCTTAGCCAAAGAATAAATCGAGGATCCAGAAGAGGAAAGACCTAACAATCATATTGTTTCGGGTGTGGGTTCTAGCTGGCTATTCTAACTACCTACCAGTGGATGGAACTATATGAGAGTTATAAAATACCAGTTTCACCGCCTTTGAAGTGAAGTCTTGTGCATGCCTTACTTGACTTACTTGACTACCTTTTTTGAGACAACGTAAAGTAGAGTTGAGGGTTTTGGTCACCACTGTACCACTTTCAAGGCTTCCAACCTCATCATAGGTGTAGGAAAATGCTTTGAAGGCTTCCACCCTCCTCGTCTGCACATTTAATGAATTTTATCCATTGTAATCACATTGCTAAGTTCGTTTATTTGACAAACAAAAAAACAGAAAACAATTTACCTTGTTAACTAAGACAAAGTTGATGGAGTCCAATTCCAGATTTAATAAGAGAATTGTAAAGTGATATGTTACCTGATTGTTATAGATTAGTTGCTAAGGAGTGTTTTAGGGGGGCATATCCACTACTAGACTATACTTGGAGCGCTTTAATGAGAAGATCCATGCTCTAATAAGAAGATTCATGTCTGATTATATTAGAAGAGATGCTCTGAATCCAAGAGCAAATGGAGGATACTAAAAACTCAGAAGGGGACTGTGAAATAGTTGTAATAACATTTCTCAACACACTGCAATGGATGGAATGGAAGTGCGTAGAGAAAACAAAGAGCATAGTCAGGGCGTTGAGAAGGATGGGAAAAAGAAGAGCTGGGGACCTCCACGTAGCTACAACGTGTTCACATCCGACATCACATTGCAATGTGTTGGCATCCGACATCCACAGATAATTAGGCAACAGTGAAGGTATCAATGTTGGTATTGGCATCTCGATGCGTAGTAAATAAATTTTATTACAAATTTAGGATATCGAGGATAGTAAAAAATGTGAAGAAGCTAATGCTAAACTAATATGTAGCATTAATTCATCTTAAACATATTTGTGTACTACAGTATAGAATAACTCTAAGTTTTGAACTTATGATTTCATCAAAACTACGGTCGTGCCTCGATATGAGGCCAAATAAGAGGAAAAAATTGCTTATACAATAACCCTAAGTTTTAAACTTATGATTTGATCAAAACTAAGGTCCTACCTCGATATGAGGTCAAATAAGCTGAAGAAATTGCTTATTGGTGGAGTTCACAACTTAGAGGATGTTGATTAGTTTAAAAAAACGTATTGTATAAAACTTGGCTAAAAGTTGAAAAACTACATCGAATTGTGTGCAAAGTTTTGAAAAGTAAGGAAGTCGATTTGTATAGTCCCTACTGCCTTGAGGCGGGACTAATAAGAGCCCACCACATGATTCATCTTGTCTCATATTCAATGTTATTTTTTATGAACATTAAGTGTTGGAAACAATAGATGCAGGTTCTTAGGGAGGGAATGCTCCTCAAGTTTGTTAGTTTCAATTGTAATTGCACAAAATCTGTGGCTTAATTAAAGATTAACTAATTTGGATGGTTATGAGGTGTGCATGTTGTAAGACATACAGATTCCATCTGGTTTAAACAAAAAATCATTTGTTTTTTTTTTACTTATCTAAGTACACTAGCCTATTCTATCCTACCTATCTAATGCAGATAATCAATAGCTTCCACTAAAAGTTTGTTTTATTTTTGTTAATTATACCAGTATACTAGCATGTTCTACCCTGCATGATTAGGGTTATGCCAAAAAAGTCATTCATCACTGGTAAAAAAAGCTTGGATCTTGTCAAGGTCATATTAAGTTTAGAGATTATTTGTTAAAAGCCCGTGAAGGAGCACATATTCATTACATGACAATTAACCACCATTAAAGAAACAACACTCTGTTAATTCAGGGTTCAACATATTTATCATTTGGCAACGTGATAGCCTCTCACACAAATAATACACGAAAGTACTCTGAAAACTGTACACTAAGATAAACTGACTCTAATATTCATATATTTACATTTAATCTCTGCTTAATATAAATGTTAAACATATATTCCCGCATATGTATATGGCTACGGATGACCTCGCTGTTCATGTGTGGGTTATAAGCGTCTCATCCTGAAGGGTTTTCTGTATTTATAATGCATCTCTGCAAATTTCGTTCGGCATTTTTCACTACAATCTTTCCCGGAATCTGAAACTCTTTAACCAAGGCCCTCCTTCGCGATTTGTATCGATCTCATCGACCATCCTAAGCTTTCCCATTTCTGTCTCTATTTTCCATTTGGCAATGGCAATGGCTGCCTCCACCTCCACCGCTGCTGATTTCAACAATAATTACTGCTACGACGTGAAGAAGACCTTTCCCAGCCATCTATACCGCCGCCTTATTTCCTATGGTCTGCGAGTTTTTCTAGATTACCAGGAACTGCAAGAAGGAGAAGACTTGACTTGTCAAATACAAGGCGCTATTAGAAGCGCCTCCGTCCATGTTGCGATTTTTTCTCGAACATATGAGGAATCAAACTGGTGTTTGGATGAACTCCTCCTCATGCTGGAGTCGAGGGCTCCCATTATTCCAGTTTTCTACCATGTAAGGCCGGCTGAGATTCGGTGGACACGAGGCGAAGGACTCTATGCTCGATCCCTGCGGAACCTCTACAAAAATAGAACGTTTGACGCTCAACTGCGTTACAACTCCACCACTATTGAAAACTGGAGAAAAGCTCTTTCACGTGTTGCAGACGTAAGTGGGTTGGATCTGTCAGGATGTAATCATTTCACCGCACCTATGCAAACGGTGAATCGGTGGTCATCTTGAACCTTCAAGACTCAAGGATTAAGTACCGATCACAAATTTGTTTTACATTACTTTAAGCGGTGGCCGCCTTAACCTTTGAAGACAACCAGACAACATCACTGCCTTGATTAAACCTTTTAGAAGATTGAATGGGCAATTTGTTGGTGTTTTTAAATACCACAGTTGAATTGTAATCTGTAGACTGTAGCTTGAAAGCATTTTTGAATAAAATTTGTTATTCTGTGTTTGGAGGAGTGCTCTACGTTTTTACTTGTTTTTATTGAATTCGTAAACTCTGTTTTGGTCTTTCTTATTCGAATCATCTGTCGGCTTGTCTAATTGAATCGCTCATCTTCCAACACGCAGACACCAGAAACCTCGAACTGCTGAGCTCACGGCTTGTTCACAATATCGTGACTCGCGAGTATTTCTTTCATTTCATCTTTGTGTTGGGTGCTTCCAATCGAAGAGACTCGAAATACCGGGCCCCACACCTTTCTCGCATCTCACGAACTCGGCGATCATCTCACGAACTCGGCGATCATTGTTGTGTGTTGTAGTATACTCGCTCACCTCTCCAATCGCCAAGACCCGAAGTGTTGGGTCCCACGTCCCTCTCGCGTATCGCGACTCGGCAATCCGACACCCGAGTGTCAATGTGCCTCCTACGTCTCTCACATTTGGTATCAGAGCTTGTATTGTATCCTGTCAGTTGCTCATTGTTTCTGTTGGTGCCCAATTTTACTACGCGAGAATTTATTTGATTTCTTTCAAAACTTTTATAAATGGTTGCATCTGGTAGCAGTGCTTCTTAGATTCAGGTTCCTATCTTGAGCGAGAAGTCATATGATTCTTGGTATCTTCGAATGAGGACGATTTTGCGTTCTCAGGATTTGTGGACTTATGTTATTGATGGTTATGTTGAACCTGTTGATGCTACAATAGAATTGGCTCTGTCTAATGTTAACCGTGTTTTGCTTAAGGAAAACAGGAAGAAGGATAACAAAGCTCTTGGATTAATCCAACAAGGATTAAATGAATCCATTTTTATGAAGATTTCTAGTGCTACATCTTCGAAGATGGCTTGGGACATTCTTGAAACCTGTTATCAAGGTGTGTCCAAGGTGAAGATAGTGAAGTTACAAACTTGAGAAGGGATTTCGAAAATCTGAAGATGAAGGATAATGAAAGTGTTGATACTTTCATGACTCAAGTAATGAGTGTTGCGAACCAGCTTAGGCAGTATGGAGATGATATTGAGAATAAGAGAGTTATTGAGAAAGTGCTGAGAAGTTTACCCAAGAAGTTTGAACCCGTTGTTGTACCCATAGAGGAATTTAAGGATTTAAGTCAAATGCAAATTGATGAGTTAACTGGTTCCCTTGTTGCTCATGAATCTAGGATATCTAGATATGAAGAAGGATCATTGGAGCATGCTTTCAAATCCCAACCGCATGTTATTAGAGGCAGAGGCAGAGGAAGGTTTCATACTCGTGGTAGGGGAGGTCGATTTTCTGGTTGAAGAGACAACAGAGCTAAATCAAAGTCTAAGTAGAATTTCTAGCAGAATCCTCCTAATTTAAGAGGGAGCAGCAATAAACCCTGGCAACAAGAAAATCAAAGGTATGATAAGACTAAAGTACAATGTTATTATTGTAAGAAGTTTGGGCATTTTGCTAACAAATGTTGGAAGAAGAAGGTAGATGCTAGAAAGCAATCTGCACATATCACACATGAGTCTGAGGATGATCAAAATCCTTTGTTCTTGACTTGTAATGTCACTCACGAAAGTGCTAATGATATTTGGTTTTTGGATAGTGGTTGCAGTAACCACATGACTGGTAATAAGAATTTATTTTCTTCTATTGATATTAGTATTCAGTTTGAAGTAAAATTGGGAAATGACTGTAAGGTTACAGTTAATGGTAAAGGTGTAGTTCCAATTTACACTAAGAATAATCAGAGAAGAAATATTGACGATGTTTATTTCATGCCTGGTTTAAAATGCAATCTTATTAGTGTTGGACAACTGATGAAGAAAAAGTACAGAGTATTCTTCAAGAACAAGGTATGTACAATCTATGATAAATTTCCCAGCAAACAGTTGATTGCAAGAGTGGAGATGACCAAGAATAGAATGTTTCCACTTGTTATGAGAAATGATTTGAGTGGTTCTTTGAATGTTTATAAAGCTAGAAGTTTAAATGAATCTTGGTTATGGCATTTGAGATATGGTCATTTACATTTTGGTGGCTTAGATCTTCTACAAAAGAAGCAGATGGTAAAGGGGTTGCCATGTATTCAACAACCTGCAAGCTCTTGTGAGAGCTGTATACTTGGAAAACATCACAGAGAGAAATATTTTTCAGGTGTTTCCTACAGAGCAAAAGCTCCATTGGAAATTGTTCACACGGATTTGTGTGGACCTATGCAAACACCTTCTTTAACTGGTTGTGTTTATTTTATGACTTTCATTGATGATTTCAGTAGGAAGATTTGGTTGTATTTGTTGAAACAGAAATTTGAAGCCTTTGATGTTTTCAAAAGGTTTAAGTCTATGGTTGAGAATGAGAGTGGTCGAACTATTAAAATCTTAAGCTTTGACAACGGAGGTGAATATAAATTGAATGAATTCATTGAATTATGTGATCTTCAGGGAATTAAAAGGCAGTTTATTGCTCGATATACTCCACAACAAAATGGAGTGGTTGAAAGGAAGAATTGGACCATCATGGATATGGCTCGAAGCATGTTGAAAGATAAGCATCTTTCAAATGAATATTGGGGAGATGCAGTTGCTTGCTCTGTTTTTATCTTGAATAGAAGTCCGACCAAGATCGTGAGGGATCGTGTACCTCAAGAAGCCTGGGATGGTAAGCCTTGCAATGTTTCTCATTTCAGAATTTTTGGATGTGTTGCATTTACGCATGTACCTGTAGAAATGAGGAGGAAGTTGGATGACAGAAGCGAGAGATGTATCTTTATTGGATACAGTGAAGAGTCTAGGACATATAAAATCTATAATCCCATCACCTAGAAATATGTAATCAGCAGAGATGTTCAATTTAAAGAAGATGAAGTCTGGGATGGAAGTATTGACAAATCAATTTCAGAGGGAGCTTTGTTACCCCATGAAGATGATGATGGGGCTGAGCAAGCTGAAGGATATGGACATATGGTTCCACATGCACATATGCTTGTAGAAAGAAGTCCAACAAGGCAAGCACGAGATTTCAGCCCATCTCAATTTGGAATGCCTAGAACTCATGAGCGTGGTGAGCCCTCTGGACATGGTGGACATCAAACAGATTCACAGGTAAGTAGTGAATTGAATCCTACTTTAGCTTCATTGAAAAACAGATTTAAAGGTCAGAAGACTAGAAGCTTAAGAGAATTATATGATCAGAATGAAGAAGTAGATCAGATTTCAAATTTTGCGTTAATGGCATGCGATCCTGTAAGTTTTAATGAAGCTGCTAAAGAGGGTGTTTGGATAAAAGCAATGGATGAGGAGATTGATTCGATTGAAAGAAATAACACTTGGGATCTTGTCGATTTACCTGAAGGTAAGAAGAGCATTAGTGTTAAGTGGGTTTATAAGACTAAGTTGAATGCAGATGGTGAAGTTGAAAAGTACAAGGCAAGACTTGTAGCTCAAGGGTTTAGTCAGCAACCCGGTATTGATTACAATGAAAAATTTTCCCCTGTAGAAGGAATTGACATTGTGAGGATGGTCTTAGCTATTGCAGCTCAGAATAGATGGATCATGCATCACATGGACGTTAAGTCTGCATTCTTGAATGGATGTTTGGAAGAAGAGGTTTATGTAAGACAACCTCCGAGTTATGAGATTGATAAGCACAGAGATAAAGTTTACAAGTTAAGGAAATATTTATATGGATTGAAGCAGGCATCCAGAGTATGGTATAGAAAGATTGATGAATACATGATTAGTGTTGGATTTAGCAGAATTCCAAGTGAGCCAACCCTGTATACAAAGATAAACCATGAAGGTAAAATTTTGAATGTATGTTTGTATGTTGATGACCTGATTTTTACTGGAGATCTATCTATAGATGATTTTAAAAATGTCATGAAAACAGAGTTTGAGATGACTGATTTAGGATTGATGAAATATTTTCTTGGAATTAAAGTGGATCAATCTGATGATGGCATTTTCATTTGTCAAACTAACTATGCAAATGAAGTGTTGAAAAGGTTTAGAATGTTGAATTGCAAGTCAGCTGCAACACCAATGAAACCTGGTATTAAACTGAGAAAGTATGATGAGGGATCATATGTTGATCCAACTCTGTATAAGAAGATGGTTGGAAGCCTTATGTACTTAACAACAACTAGACCTGATATAATGTTTGGTGTAAGTTTGATTTCGAGATTCATGGAGACTCTGAAGAGTACTCATTTTCAAGTAGGAAAGAGGATCCTGAGATATGTTGTTGGAACAATTGACTTTGGTATCCGATACACATCAAGCTTAAACTTTGAGCTGATCGGATATACTGATAGTGATTTTGCAGGTTCGATTGATGATAGGAATAGCACATCTGGATATGTGTTCAGTATTGGATCTGGAGCAGTGGCATGGGCATCAAAGAAACAACCCATTGTGACTCTATCCTCTACTAAGGCAGAGTATGTTGCAACAACTACAGCGGCATGTCAAGCTGTGTGGATGAGAAGGGTCTTGAATGAATTGTTGCATGACCCGAATGATGCAACCCAAATTATCTGTGATAATAAATCTGCCATTGCACTGTCAAAGAATCACGTCTTTCACAAACAAAGTAAGCACATTGATACGAGGTATCATTTCATTCGAGAGCTGGCAAATGGCAATACAATTTCTATTTAGTTCTGTAGGTCCGAAGAACAATTTGCAAACACATTTACGAAGCCTTTGAGAAATGAATTATTTAAAATCCATAGAAGAAATATTGGGGTCTGTAAGTTGTAATGTATTGTTTACAACAATTTTGTTTTACTTGTTTTAGTTTGTTTGGCTCTTAAATGATTAAGAGGGAGTATGTCAGGATGTAATCATTTCACCGCCCCTGTGCAAACGGTGAATCAGTGGTCGTCTTGACCCTTCAAGACTCAAGGATTAAGCACCGATCACAAATTTGTCTTACATTACTTTAAGCAGTGGCCGTATTAACCTTTGAAGACAACCAGACACCATCACCGCCTTGATTAAACCTTTTAGAAGATCGAACGGGCAATTTGTTGGTGTTTTAAATACCACGGTTGAATTGTAATATGTAGACTGTAGCTTGAAAGCATTTTTGAATAAAATTTGTTATTCTGTTTTTGGAGGAGTGCTCTACATTTTTACTTGTTTTTATTGAGTTCGTAAACTCTGTTCTGGTCTTTCTTATTCGAATCATCTACCGGCTTGTCTAATTGAATCGTTCATCTTCCAACACACAGACACCAAAAACCTCGAATTGTTGAGCTCACAGCTTGTTCGCAATATCGCGACTCGCGAGTATTTTTTTCATTTCATCTTTGTGTTGGGTGCTTCCAATCGTCGAGACCCGAAATACCGAGCCCCACACCTTTCTCGCATCTCGCGAACTCAACGATCATTGTTGTGTGTTGTAGTATACTCACTCACCTCTCCAATTGTCGAGACCCGAAGTGCTGGTTCCCACGGCCCTCTTGCGTATCACAACTCAGAAATATCGTTGCGTTGTGTTTTTGGTGTCCGTGCGTTGTAATCTCCGAGACCCAAGTGTCAACGTGCCTCCTATGTCTCTCACAAGATCTGGATGCATTTAACGGGTAAGAACTCGAACTTTCCTTCTCTTTTATCTTGGATACAAGATGTAATATGTGTAACCTAATAGATTTATTTATTTTTCTAATAGTTATATTTATTTTCTTGTGGAAAACTAGTGACGAGGGGGAGCTGCTAGATAAATTCGTCGAACGGTTGATGAAAAAGAGTAAAAAAAAACAGTTGAATGTGGCCAGATACCCCACTGGTTTGGATGAGAAAGTGAAAGATTTTGAAACGAAAGTATTGTTGCAGCAGCACAATAGAAGAGTTCGGGTCGTAGGCATCATGGGCCTGGGTAGTGTGGGGAAGACAACGCTGGCTAAAGATGTCTTCAACAGGAAGAGTTCAAATTACAGTAAATCCTACTTTTTGTTTGATGTAAGAGAAAATGCTAAAATCTCTTTACTTTCCTTGCCGAGAAAACTTGTAAAGGGATTAACTCAATTTGATCTACAGATAGACAACATTGATCAAGGTATCAAGATGCTCAAGAAGCATTTGTCACTCTTATCTTCTGAATTCTTACTAGTTCTAGATGATGTAGATCATGTGGAACAAGTAGATGCACTTTTGTCGGTTACAGTTAAAGATGTATTTCTCCCGGATAGCTTAATTTTGATCACATCTCGTGACAAGAATGTCCTCGCAAGGTCAGGGGTACAAGAGTCATCGATTTATAAGTTGAATGGCCTTAATACAGAACACTCCATAGAGCTCTTCTGCTCGCATGCTTTCTGCCAACCACATCCACTCTCCGGATTTGAACATATGGTGACAATTTTTTAAGGGCTTGCCATGGATTGCCTTTGTCTTTAAAAGTGTTTGGGGCGCTTCTTTATGGAAACAACAATGAATTTTATTGGGAAGACGAATTGGAGAGGCTTGAACAAATACTTCCCATTGAGATACAGAGGAGGCTTCAAATTAGTTTTGATGCACTTCATAGAGACAAACAATAGATATTATTAGATATTGCCTGTTTTTTCATAGGAGAAAACATATATACCGCCATAAGATTGTCGGACTGGTTGGACTGGAAAGGCTCGTGGGGGTTTTGAAGTCTCCTAAACAAATGTCTGGCAGAGGTGGACAATGAAAATAAGATAATAATGCATGATCACCTTAGAGATCTGGGGAGATATCTTGTGAAGGATTCACGATTTCCCTTTCGTCTTTGGCATAGCACAAAGAACCTCGACGATTTGTTGCAACACTCATCTGTAAGTAGTTAAATATACATGTTTTTAATTCTTCACCATTTTAAAAAATAAATAGTTGATAACAGTGCGGGGAATTAGGATACTTCCTAGTGAATGTGAAGACAATGACATCGAGTATGCATCCCTCTCATCCTTAACATTGAGAGGGTTGCAACTTCTTTATATTGGAGATCATCGCTTGGAACCCAACATTTTGAGGAGGGTGCAGTCCCCAAATCTCTTGTGGCTTTGTTGGGACAATTTTCCCTACTTGCGCTTGCCTTCTTGGATTGCACTGAAGAATTTAAGGGTTTTAAAAGTGACGGATTTGAATTAAAATCATTGTGGTTAGACGAACTAGAGGTAAATAGATTTTTTTGTTCGGAACTTAAAGTTTGTAGGTTTGGTTAGGGTTATTAATATAGCACCACAGGGTCACGAATGAAATTGAGGGAAGATTTTTGTAGATGAGAATAATTCATATCTTGACAATAATTGAAACACTTGAACTTACTGCAGGAATGATGCAGTCGATCCTTAATTGCAGAAACACAAGAGAATCCTGTAGCTACAAAGGCACAGTTTAACACAGAAAACAACCAGTCTATACATAAAGGAACATAACTCAACTCAATCTTACAAAGATCATTTTATTTCATTAAAATACCAACTAACAGAAATGAGCCAAATGCTCTCAAACCTCAAAGCATGACATGTAGGTCCTCATACACATTCACAAACTACAACTGCAACCTACAGCCACTAAACAACATAAAACACTGAACCCC